>CM056830.1:25804588-25842088 GCA_029853015.1 Chelidonichthys spinosus
TCTGAATGCCGGAGAACGTGAGTACGGGACTCGGGTATCGAACCCCCGTCTCAGTCACAGACCAGCTGCACACACACACCAGCATGTTACATACAAAATGCAACTTTATTAACCTTCATGCCTCCATTCATATTAATATACATGTATATGTTTGAACTTTTTTTTTTATTTCACAGCTCCATCCATATGAAAAATACAGAGAAAAGGCAAAACACTGACTGGATACTTTAAACAACTCTTGGAGAAAAAAGAAAAGTGTAACAGAAAAAAAAGTTTTTTAAAGGACACCTGTTCTTGAAAGTTTTTGAAAAATATCAGGATTAAAAATTTTCTTTTACAGACATGGAATTCTTTGAGCAGAATCTCCTCTGAGCAATATCACATTTCTTTTCTCTCCTTTTTTTTTTTTTTTTACATTTTTACAGTAAGAATGAGAATATATTTACAATACACTCACTTTACATAAATACGGGAACAATAACGGTTACTGTACGTAATAATCGGCAAAAAACTTCGAAACATAGGCTTTCACTAAACTTTTAAATGTCTCAAAAAAGATTCTCAGGAAAATCAAAAAGCAGATGTTTCACTGAAAGTAAAGCAGATATCGAACTGATAAAAGAGTAAAAGATCAGAAATTCCGCCGTCTTCTCCTCGTCGTCTTCCACGATGGCGTGATGAAGCCGAAACAGGAAGTGACTTATTGCGAGCAAAAGAAAAGGTGAGGAGGCGGGCTGTAGACCGCCTGTGAAGGTGTGGGAGGACGCTGCATTGTGATGGCGTAAGGCTCAGTGCGAAAAAAAAACAAAGTTCAACATTAAAGGTCCGACTTGCATAATGTTGTCTGTGCTTTTTTTTTGTTCCTTTCTTCTTCAAAACAAAACAAAAATCCCATTTTATTAATTTGAGCACGCGTGTTGAAAAAACTCGTTTGATATTACAGGTTTGCAATATGAGGCACTATTCATTCATCATCATTATTATTATTATTATCATCATCATTATTATTATTATTGCATAACTTTGACCCTGGTTACCGTTACAAAATTATGCTTTTTTTAAAAATGAAGGAAAGAGAGAGGACGGGGAAATATAATATAATATAACACACCCTGTTCCATGTGCAGACACCGTATTCATCGAATCGAGTGAAGAGAGAAAAGTGGTGCATTAAGGCAAAAAACTGAACGTCAGAGGACGACTGATATGTGCTGGAGGAGACAATTTCTAGTCCGGGGGATATATATATATATACTTATATATATATATATATATATATATATATATATATAAACACTGTGGGAGGGAGGATATCGAGTACCATCACACGGTCGTCTTCGTGTGGAAATTAATTCAGAGCAAACACTGGTTCAGCCTCAGGGGATAAAATAAAATCATAAAAGTATTTAACCACCAAAAAAACGTCACGTATGATCATTTACACACGATGGATTACCGTTAGCCCCGTTTCACTGCACGTATCAAATTAGATAAATTACAGACTTTACATGTATAAATGTATTTTTCCTGCATCTACTAATCAAAAAAGCCCTATTTTTTCCAACGTATATATATATACAGGCTGTAGAACTTTGTAATAAGTTTTTTTTTATCTTCACTATCACATATATTACAACATTTCAAAAAGATTTTTCCTTTTTACAGAAGAAAATAAGAGTTATATGCAAAGATGAAGTGGCCCTCGATAATAAAAACATCATACGTTATATGGAGGATAAAATATGACGATGATGATGATTATTGTTTTGTTTTTTACAAATTGACCTCTGAAATAAAATAATTTGGAAAAACTTTCTGACTAATAAACAAACAAAAAGGTGCTGATATGCAATTTTCTTCTTTTTTTTTTTGTTGCCAAAAAAAATGATAATACCACCGGGCGTAATATAAGACGGCGTGTTAGGGCCACTGTAGGGTAAAAAAAAACAGAGCTGAGAGAGGGGGGCAATATTTGGAGAAAAAAGTTGCAAATTTGTGAGTTTCGATGCTAACAACCAACATTAATGCTAGCCAACGTCCCATAAACGTATGCATTTATGTTTCTAATTAACACATCACAGCGCCTCGTTAAGGTCCTTAGGGTGAGGATGTTGATGCTTATTGATGGTTTTATTTGTGAGGACAAATTGTCATCTTGTGGGTGTTTATTGATCGGGGCGGTTGGGCTAAGATGCTAGCGGTAGCTTTCACTTGTTGTCATAGCAACAGGAAACATCTGGTCAAAGCAACGTGTTTACTTCCTCTATGACCTCTATAATAAAGTTGCAAATTTGCGATTTTATAAATTTGTGACTTTTTTCTCTGAATATTGCCCCTCCCCTCTCTCGGCTCTGTTTTTTTTTTTTTTTTTTTTCCTACAGTGGCCCAAAAACGGCGTCGTACAAATGACATGTGAGCAAACAATATAAACATAAATTATGATGCCATACATTTGTGGTAAAGACTTCCTTGTTTTTTTGGCTACTGAGAAGTGTGCAGGTGTGTGTGTGTGTGTGTGTGTGTGTGTGTGTGTGTGTGTGCTTTCAAGGTGCCGTATCTTTTTACTGGCTTAGGTCCAATAAATGCATTTAGCAGCACGATGAAATGATAAAGGAAGGAGGTTCGAGTCTGCAGGTTTTAAAACAGTGTAACAATAAAACATCTTTCATTGGATTTCCTCGTTAAGGTGAAAGTGATGTGAGTCTTGTTGTGTATTTCATGTGTGCATTATGAATATGTGTGTGTTGTATATGTGTGCTTCCTACTTTTTAAGAGCCAAATCTCAGGGAAGTCCGGTAACATTCGAGGTGAGGACATTTCAAGTGACTTTGAAACAAACAACAACAACAAAACTATAACTGAGACACATCCGATTTAGAGCCTTTGAGCCACGGACCAATCAAAAGGGAGCGATAATGACATCAGCAAACAGAACATCACTTCTGTTCTCAACGTATTGCTCTTCTTGTGTATCGTCCGTCAGGCAGAATGATCCCCGTTAAACGGACGCATTTTTTCAAGCTTGTGGCGTTGAAACGTGACTTCCTGTTTCGCCCTCGAAAACCCGGCTGTGAGAAACCAGAGCCGGATGAATAAAAAACGGGGGACAGAATGAGTCTGTAAGGTGCCTCTGTATTTCTTTTTTTCTTTTTTTCATGTTTTTTACTTCACATCCTGTAAAATCTCCTCTGATTGTTTTCAAAGTTCTCTGTACATGAGGGGTTGTGTTTTTTTTTTGTTTTTTTTTTCCGAGTCAAACATAAGCAAAAAAAACAAGCAGGCATTTAAAAAGAAAAACAAAATTCAATAAACAAAAACATACTGAAAATCCGTTAAAAGATTGCACTTTTTTTTACTGATTGCTAATCACAGCACAAATTCCACCAAAAAGATTTCTCGTCTCTTTTGTTTGTTTGTTTGAGAAAGAAAAGAGGCTCAAACGTAGAGAGGGGGGGGGGGGGGCATCGTAGAAATGTTTCTTCTTCGCTGGTGTGACGATGAACGTGTACAAAAAAAGTGCTGATGATGTTTGTGGCGATGAGAAGTCCAACATGGGGATGATGATTCCTCACAGCAGGAGGAAGGGAAAGAAAAACATCTGTGGTGGAATGGCGCCCTCTGCTGGTCATTAATCAGACTCACAGCAACAATGCTGCCTGGAACTCCAACTAGACCCCCCCTCCAAAAAAAGTCCTTTTTCTGTGACCCCCTTCTGGATCTAAAATCACACCGGATCCCCATCCCAACACATCCGGGGTCTTTCACATTATGAGTGCTGGAAAAAGCAGCCATTTTCAACAATAATGAAAAAAAAAAAAAAAAAAAAAAAACTGCAAAAAAAAAAAAAAAAAAATTCCATTATATAGATAATTTTTTTGTGTCCAAACAAAGAGTGCGACTTCATCTTTAAAAATCAAAAAAGTGAAAACATTTACAAACAGTGCTGTAAAAGACAGTTCCCTATTATACTCCAAAGAATAACAATAACAACAAGATCCTGATCCCGCCCCCCCCGAAGAGGATCCAGAAGAGACCCTGTTCATCTTCCCTCCTCCCGACGGATGAGAGTGTGTGTTGTGTTTTGTGCGTCCAGGCCAGCTGAGAAACATTCATAGGGAGATCCCGCTCCCCCCTTCCTGCCTGTGTTTGTGATCTCCCCCCCCTCTCGCTCTCTCTCCCCCCTCTCTCGCCCATCAGGACTCAGACCAGCATGTGTCTCCGCCGGTGCAACGCCAAGTGGTCGGATCTGGAGAAGCTGCGGTCGCAGTCGGCGCACTTGAAGGGCTTCACGCCCGTGTGCTTCCTGTAGTGCCGCGTCAGCTCGTCGGAGCGGGCGAACTTCCACGTGCAGCCGTCCCAGGTGCACTTGTATGGCTTCTCCCCTGCAGGAAACAGGAAACAGGAAACGCACGTCCATCAGATCCCTTTAAAACATCTCGGTTTTTACTAATATTTAGTTATTCTTTTGGTTTTAATCCACTTGTCTTCTAACTGGTTGCTAATCTCTAACTTCCATCCCTACGCCTTCATACGTTTTTATTCATGTGCATATTTTATGTTTTTCTGTTTTGATTCGTAGCTTCTTATGTCTAAAGTTTTATGGCTCTGACATCATGCAGCACATTGTGCTAGCGGCTGTATATGATGCTTTATTCATGAATAAAAAACGCTCTAATGTTGTGTGAGAATAGCTAAAGGCCTTTATGTCGTATCTGAATAAAACAGTGTTGAACAATCAAACATTCACATGACTTCAACAGAAACATCATTGTTTAGTTAGACACACATTATGTTTCTGCTGGCTAATTCAAACCACACATTGTTAATTCATATTATTTCTGGATGCATTTTCAGGCATCCAGAAATAAAAAATCAATATGTTTTATGATCCTTCTTGTGCTATATTAAAACTTGCTTGTCTGAACTTACGGTGCATTATCGTTGTAATGCAGTTGAAGTGCAGACTGATGGACACTGATGGACCACACTGGCCCTTTAAGTGCTGCAGACCAGCCCTTTAAGGGCTGCACACTGGCCCTTTAAGTGCTTCGCGCTGGCCCTTCAACTGCTGCAGACCAGCCCTTTAAGGGCTGCAGACAGGCCCTTTAAGTGCTGCACACTGGCCCTTTAAGTGCTTCGCGCTGGCCCTTCAACAGCTGCAGACCAGCCCTTTAAGTGCTGCACACTGGCCCTTTAAGGGCTGCAGACCGGCCCTTTAAGTGCTGCACACTGGCCCTTTAAGGGCTGCAGACCGGCCCTTTAAGTGCTGCACACTGGCCCTTTAAGGGCTGCAGACCGGCCCTTTAAGTGCTGCACACTGGCCCTTTAAGGGCTGCAGACCGGCCCTTTAAGTGCTGCACACTGGCCCTTTAAGGGCTGCGCGCTGGCCCTTTAAGGGCTGCAGACTGGCCCTTTAAGGGCTGCAGACTGGCCCTTTAAGACAAAATGTGCAGAGAGTTGTCCCCTGTATGTTTGACGGACCAATAATAAATGGTGTTTATGTCCCAGAATCATCATCTTTATGGATTAATAATCTGATTTGAGTCCAGATAATCCTGCACTTTGTGGACGTGTTGGACGTGTTTGGATTTGAATCTTTGTCTTCTAGTCAGAACTACTTTTGAACCAGCAGAAACCAGTTAGAGAAAATGTCTTCGTGCACATTCTCCACTTCCTCCAGATTATAATCTGACCCTCAGACTCCGAGACAACATTTACATGTGATCCCAGTCCAGCTCCGGAGCCTTGTAAACTGACCTGTGTGCGTCCTCCGGTGTGCTTTTAAGTGGGAGCTTTTGGTGTAAACCTTATTGCAGCCCTCAAAGTCACATCTGTGAATTCTCCTCTTTTTGGAATCGGGCGACTCTGACCTCCGAGGGCGCCGTATGCTGTCAATACTGAACGGTGACATGGAGCTGCAACGGGACGACAGAGAAGCATCGTTAGACATGTGAAGTCATGCTGAGTCCAAGCAGGTTGTCATTACTGTGCTGCTGATTGAATTGTGGAGCTGCACTCAGAAAATAAATTGAAACAAACTAAAAACGAGAAATTCATATTGTTTTAATTAAAATAAAAGGTAGCACAGCCCCAAAATAAGTGTCATCTTGGTTCATGCAAAGAATAATAACTGCAAAACAATATAATAACACTATTATAATGCATCCAGTTTCCATGTTTCTTATGTGAGGTGTGGTACAGCAGTTTCACCAGCAGGTGGCAGTGCTGCACTGCTGTACAGTGAGAGTTCCTGCTTCCATCAATCACAAGTGGAGGGTTAAAGGAGTTTTACCTCAATGGAGGTTTAATGAGTTTTCTGTCATCGATGGGTTTCATCATCACGTTTCCTTCCTAGTCAACTCGTCAATAATCAATAATCATTGATCATAATCATTTGCTTCCAGCAGTGCAGTCCTGCAGCAACAGTGTGTGTTTTAAGTGCAACTTGTTTGTGTGTTTGTCGGTGTGATGTGGCGTCACATCCACATGTTTCACTTCTCTGAATACCACACACACACACACACACACACACACACACACACACACACACACACACACAGGAGGCAGTGATGCTGAGAGACAGGTAGGAGGGTGAAGGGGGGAAGCCAGACAGGCCCTCCAGTGAACTGTCTCCACCACACACAGCCCACTTCCTGTCTCTCTCTCTATCTCTCTTTGCTAGTCAGATCTACACACACACACACACACACACACACACACACACACACACACACACACACACACACACACACACACACACACACACGTGCACGCAAATCGAGATGCGCGTGCACGTCAGCGGATCACCTGTTGCTCTTGGCTCGCTGCCAATCTGAAGCCGAACAGGAAATGAGCACACGGGTCAGATATGAAGTGGACTCCCACTCCCCCACATCCCCCTCCTTCTCCCCCCTTCTCTCCCCCGTCTCCCCCCCTCTCTCATCAGAAAACATCACACTGCAGCGTGATGTCAAAACCAAACATTTAGACAAAGCAGCGTATTCATGGAGCTGAAGGGGAACGTTTTAAATAGAAGTGATTGATGAGATTATCATGATCTAATAGGGAGACAAGCGTCTCCTCGACAGGCCGACGCCCCCTTTGGCGTCCGGCGTGAACATTAAGTTAACGCTGGGGATGAAAACAAAAACATGAAAACCAGGAGGGACGACTTTTTCAGACCCCTAACCAACACCCGGAGGACTGATCTGAGACCAGCGTTTAGTTCCTTCCTAACTTCGTAAAACCAAATAAAACGGATGTATATGAATATGGGAGGAATCTGTGAGCGGATGCATGGAAACATGCTGCATGCGTGGTGTGGAAACAAAAGAAAAGAGGAGATCTGCCAACCAGATCCTCCTGCTGCTCAGGCTTATATGCACCGGACCCAACGAGTCCAGGTGTGGGACTCGACGAGTCCAGGTGTGTCACATACCTGATGATTAGTGTCCAATCAGGGCTGCAGCCCTGCAGACAGCAGAGACTCCAACCAAAACGCCACTTTACACTATAATAAAAATTAATAAATGATTCTTAATATTTATAATAAAATATTCCAACTTTATGGGCAACAGTGTGTATACACAATAATACTTTATTATTAATATTTAGAATAATTTAGAATAATAGAGACGGATGTTTACTTTCTGACTTCATCTATGACTCCCTGATAGTGATTTCATTTAGGAGGTTCGGGTATGACAGGGTCTAACGAGAACCACAGAGTCCTGGTTTGATCCGGTTCAGGGTTCCTCGTAGAAACGGTGACACGTACTACCGACTACCTCAAAGAAACACAGACGTTACGAGCTAGTCAGCAAATCAAAGATAATCAGTGACAAGTTTTAGCTCAGGTGACAACGATTCTTGTGAGGAAAGCAAGTCACCAAAAAAAAACATTTTTCTCAGTGACTATACAATCACAGAGGAGTCGCCCCCTGGTGGCCTGCAGAGAGAATGCAGATTTAATGAGGCACTTTGCACCTGGTTATTAACGTTTTTTACTATTTTTTAGCACGCTAAGGCTAACGACCAATTAACAAATTCATGGGCGATGATATGGTGTTTTGTTGTCGTTCTGCGTGTTCAGACAGCAGTTTGAAGTATTTTCATGCTTCTTGTCGGCTCACAAAGTTCCACCACGGATCCGTTCTGCTCAAAGTCGCTATTTATATCGGCAGCTTACCGTACCTTTAAATACATCGTAAAAAGGATCACGGCACTTCAGAACGGTAGAGAGAGTGTGTGTGTGTGTGTGTGTGTGTGTGTGTGTGTTTATTGGCACAGACAACAAATCTTTATGTCTTTAACTTTTAACACCACATGTATTTGTGTCGTAGCTGTTTTTGTGAGAATAGATCGGTTGTATTTTCTCATGTGAGCACCGGGGGAGGGGGGGCTAAACCCTGTGTCAGGTCTCCGTTTGTGCCCCGCCCCCTTTTTATTCCCTCCCCCAAAGAGTTAGTTGTGTCACCTGCAAGATTCCTACACAATGCAGATTTCTTTATAGTTGCACAGAACTACAGTAATGGTGTTTGTGTGTGTGTGTGTGCACAGGAAGACTAGAACCCCCCCCCCCAGGCCTTCGGGGACCAGCCAGACTTCAGCAGAGACAACCCTTCCAACACACACACACACACACACACACACACACACCTCTCTAACTGTCTCCCACAGTAGCCCATCCACCCGTCCCCGGGGAAACGCATGAATATGGAGGAGGCTGCCCAAGAAGCACATGACACACACACACACACACACACACACACACACACACACACTCCCTTCACTCACTTATTTATACATGGATACCTGGATTGGAGGCTCCATCCTTCTCCTCATGACTTTACTTGTGTAAAAGCAAATCTTTATTTTTCGTCTCTCAGAGAAACACAATGAGGCTGATATGTTTCAAAATAAAAAAACACAAAGTGCCGTCGGCTTCTGTTGCGCTGCAGATGTCCGCGGAGCGCCGAGCCAACGACCAGAACGCACATTCTTCCCCAGAAGAAGCCGGCGTGTAACTCAAGACGACGAGCGACTACAGACGGCTTTTGTTTTCCGCAGACAAACATGCGAGTCTGTGTTCCTGTTGACAATGGCTGACCTCCTTCTGCAACCAGCTGTTGCATCCATGGGCGTGCACGGCCCGCAAAAACACGCAGGGGTTTTTAATGCTAACGGGAAATGCACGTGCACGTGGAATGTGCACGTGCACCGAGTGGCAGGAGGGGACCCTGGCAAGGACCTCGCTGAGCCCCGGCTGGTGATTTCCTCTCGGCCAGTCCAACAAGTCCTCCAGAGAGACTCGCTCTCTGCCTGAGTGTCTTCCCAGAAACCTAGTCCTAGTCCTAGTCCAAGTTCTGGTTCGCAGCTGGCTTCGCCTTCTCAGAACACTCCCCAGAAACACTGGCGCTAACTTCAAGCATAACAACAACAATGGTGGACTACATCGAGGCCCCCTCTAGTTTGTTTTGTACTTCCACCGGGGACGATACTCCACCGACCACTGGGTGGATTTTGCGTCCAATAGTTTCCACAACTAACTAATCAGCAAGACTTTGAGAGCGGCTCAAGAGTTGGGGCTGTTCTGGAACCAGTTTCCTGTCTGAGAGCCGGTTCTTTGGTTGTCAGGTCTCAAAGAACTGATTCCAGATTGTTGTCCGAACTGAGCCCTCACAATGCCTTGGTCCAAAAGGAGTACCCTAACCCCTAAAGCCTAAACCCTAAATCCTAAACCCTAACACCTTACCCTAAACCCTAACCCCTAAAGCCTAAAGCCTAGACTCTAACCCCTAAACCTAAACCCTAACCCCTCAACTTAAACCTTAACCCCTAAGCCCTAAACTTAAATCTTAACCCCTTACCCCTAAAACCTAACCCCTCACCCATAACGCCAAAACCCTAACCCCTAAAGTTAAACCTTAACCCCTAACCCAATCCCCTAAACCCTTACCCCTAAACCCTCAACCCTAACTTGCACCACTTGGCCAGTCTGAACCACATCGCTCCAGTTCCTCCACAATTATTCATGGAGTTTCATCGCTGACGATGTTGACACCGATGGCAACGAACAAACAAACAACACACACTCGTATACGCCAAGTCCGTCAGCTGGACCGTCAGCACCAGAACCCAGAGCCAGCTGGGGGGGTTTGGGGTCCCGGGTCTCGTTAATGCTGCTGCATCATTAGCAGGATTCTCCAGGAGCCCTGGAACGTTCTCACTTACAGTTAGTCTAAATAAAAAAAGTCCTCCGGGCATTCAGTTGAGTCTGGCCAGGCTGCTGGTCATGACTGCTGTTGGGTTTATGGGCGGCAGGGGAGGAAGGGAGGGGGTGAGGGGGGGCAGGGGGAGGGAGGGTTACTCTGCGTCTTATTTCCTGTTTCTGATCAGGACGGCGATCGTAAGCTGTCGTCGGCTGCAGAAGGAAGTCGGATAGACGAACGCCCACGCACATAAATGCACAATGTGCAATTATAGGGAAATTATTCTCAACTTTCTAAAGCAGTCGAGCTGTTGGAGTCAAACAGAAGTTCTGGACTGTAAGTGTTCTCCAGAGAGGCGATGTCTGAAGGGCTGATATTTTTAGTTTTACAGGAAAGAAAGGATATTAAAAAAATGATATATGACTTGACTTTTGAATATATTGTTTTAAAAAAAAATTATGTCCGGCGATGTGATGCGAATGCTTTATTTTTTCATTACATTTAGACTTTAAATGTAATAATCTCTCCTCAAATAGTCATTGCTTTTATTATTATGAGATATTTTCTATATATTTAAGGACCAAGAAATGGAAAAACTACATATACATGTCTTCTAAGTGTATTTATTTTCTCAAAAAACCTGTCAATCAGCAGGTAAGCCCCGCCCCCTAAAGCATCCCCTGCTTCCTGGTCTGGTGGACTCTAAATGGACCCTAATGTACTAAATGAACATCATGCTGGATTGAAGAAGACTTGAAACTAGAGATTGAGACCATAAACTCATGTTTACAATGTTTACTGAGATAATACATCAAGAGAGAAGTAGGACCATTTTCTCATAGACTTCTATACAACCAGAGAGGAGTCACCCCCTGGTGGCCAGCAGAGAGAAGTAGGACCATTTTCTCATAGACTTCTATACAACCAGAGAGGAGTCACCCCCTGGTGGCCAGCAGAGAGAAGTAGGACCACTTTCTCATAGACTTCTATACAACCAGAGAGGAGTTGCCCCCTGGTGGCCAGCAGAGAGAAGTAGGACCATTTTCTCATAGACTTCTATACAACCAGAGAGGAGTCGCCCCCTGGTGGCCAGCAGAGAGAAGTAGGACCATTTTCTCATAGACTTCTATACAACCAGAGAGGAGTCGCCCCCTGGTGGCCAGCAGAGAGAAGCAGGACCATTTTCTCATAGACTTCTATACAACCAGAGAGGAGTCGCCCCCTGGTGGTCAGCAGAGAGAAGTAGGACCATTTTCTCATAGACTTCTATACAACCAGAGAGGAGTCGCCCCCTGGTGGCCAGCAGAGAGAAGTAGGACCATTTTCTCATAGACTTCTATACAACCAGAGAGGAGTCGCCCCCTGGTGGCCAGCAGAGAGAATGCAGGTTTAAGGCACTTCAGTGTCGGCTTCACTTCTCAGAAGCGAAACTCCCAACATCACCAAATATAACAGCAGAGGATCAAGTCCAAACTTCCCAAACATTTTTACTGTGACAACACAGAACAGAAATAACAGCTCAAGTCAGAGATATGAGGATTTCTTTTTTTTTTTTTTAAGTAGAGGAGAAAAGGTCAACACAGTCCAAACACACACACACACACACACACACACACACACACACACACACACACGTGTTCAGATACTCACTCTTGTACTGCGCGGGCTATAGACAGCGCCGTGGAGCCGGTCTCATTAACACTGTCCAAGGTCACGTTTGGCAGGTCGTCGTCATCGCTGTCACTCTTGATCTGCCTAGGCGACAGGCCGTTGGGGTCCGTGTGTGCTGCGAGGACGGGACACGGGAACATTCGTCATTGTGTGTGTGTGTGTGTGTGTGTGTGAGAGAGAATACTAAATATGTCCAAGTTAAAAGCATGTGTGCCATTCTGCTCTCTGACATGTTCGACTGACAGAGAATCAGATTCACAATAATGACACTCCCACATAAAAAGGCCTCAAATATTTAAAATATTAAAAAAATCTGAATCTACCCGCTTTTTTTAGCAGAACATCCTCGTGATTAGCAAACCAGCTTCTTTTTGATTTATTTTTCATTTTTTGGCTACAGTAGCCGAGAAAAAAAAACCATTTTAACCCAGCTAGCATGTTATTATAGCAACGAGAGCCTCTGAGCTTTAGCGGCAAAAAGTTGTGACAACTTCTCCCCCGGACGGCTCATCGGAGATATTGCCAGAGCCTGCAGCCATTCTGTCCTCTCTCTCTCTCTCTCTCTCTCTCTCTCTCTCTCTCTCTCTCTGTCTCTCTCTCTCCCCGTCTCCATGGATACAGGCTGCGTACATCCTGGATAACTCAAGAGACGAACGTCAAAGAAAAATATATATTTTTTTTTTTTTTTTAAAACGAGACTACTTGTCAAAACAAAAGTTCCCTGAATTTCACTGAATTAAACTGCTTGTTGAAGATATTACAATAGCTAATATATATATTATATATATATATATATATATATATATATATATATATATAGTGATGCATTTTCCACCCAGCTCCGCCACATCCTCAGGTTTTTACTGTACGCTTTTATAAAAGCTATCAGGACTTCACCTCCTCTGCCCCCTCAGCCGAGACCGTGGCCATAATGGCCCATAATAAGGGTCTAGAGTTAGGAGTAGACATGGTGTTATTACTGGAGAGGATGGTGGGGGGGGGGGTCTAACTGTTGTCGACTAAGATATGCAGAGTGGTCACCCCGGCTCGCCTGCCCTTATGGAAAACCTGTAATTAGTTAGAAATGCATCGTGTGCTGGAAAGGGGGTATTTTTTTTTTGAGCGAGGGACACAAAGGAGGAGTGGTGGAGAGGTGGGCAGAGCACCGGATTTCTTTTCTTTTTCTCTCCTGTTGTTTCCAGTCAAGCCCTGTTTCCATGGCAACCTCCTGCCGGAGACAGGGAGACAGCAAGCAGTGAAAAGGAAGGGCACCCGCCCTCTCTTAAAGAGGATGGCCAACCTGTGTGTGTGTGTGTGTGTGTGTGTGTGTGTGTGTGTGTGTTTAGTATCTATGTTTGAAAGCTTCATCATTGAGACTTCATCATTGTGAGTGTTCGGTTTGAATCCAGTCAAACCGGGTTGAACTTCGCCCTCACGTCAAACTTCATATGTAGGAAATAACTCACTATGGATGACAACGACTCCAACCGTCAAACAATAAAAGTCCAGATAAGATACAAAAGAAAAAGAAAAATCTACTAATATGACGTTTGTATAGACTGTATGTAAGAAGTGGACGTCGTCATGGTGACGCCACCAGTTATGTTTTGAAGCCTTGAACATGGCATTTTGGCTGTCGCTATATAGTATTCATGCAACCAGTGAAGGAAGTGCCCATATTTGGACAGTGGAGGAGTGACGGGTGGATCTGCACCCTTCCTGGATCTGGATCCATCTGGATTCTGGTGTGAAGCTGCTAACAAAGTTAGCTTCTATAATTGAAGGTTCAACTTTACAGCTAAGTGTTAAAGTCATCTTAGTAGCTAACTAGCATTGGTAGCGTGGTAGCGACCTGTCGATCAGCAGGTAAGCCCCGCCCCCTAAAGCATCCCCTGACAGTTTGACAGTTTTAAGGCATTTTCAGAACCGGAGATCGACATTCAGTGGACATTTCTTTTTTTACATAATAAGGCTGAATAATCAAAAGAAAGGATAATTAATTAATCGACAATGAAAATAACATTTCATTGTAGCCTTAAATTCATCAGTTCCAAGACTTTCCATGTTGCTCCTGTCATGTAAGATGCCAGTTTAAGAAACTTCCTCATGTTCTTCACTTCCCAGGTTGCCGCCCCGACCTCGTGGCGCTTCATTATTTCTTTTTATTTGACTCTGACTGTGGGAATATCTATGTAAATGTTCTCATTAAGTCACATTAAGTGCAATAAATGGCCAAACGTTCGTGTTTTGTCTGCCGGTTGCGATGTCATTAAAAGTGACTGCATCCACCACACCCAACATTCAACACTCATTTATCCCATTTCCTTCGTGTTCGGAGCTTTCTGAGCGGAGGGGCACAGCTGATGTTGGACTGTGTGTGTGTGTGTGTGTGTGTGTGTGTGTGTGTGTTTTGTGAAGAGTGCCACCCATCTTCGATAATCCGTCCACACCCTCTTACGCAAGTCTTGTTTTTCCTGCCCCTCCCTCGTCCTTCAGACATAGAACGCCCGTCTCTGCTGGGACCGAGAGTCCGTCCTGTCTCCGAGCTCTAATCGCACGTGTTCGCTCGTACGTGCGGTAACGTGCACAGGTTTGAGTCCCAGCGTGTTCATCTATCCTGCAGGGGAGTGACATGAAGCAAACCCCCTCTCTTTTTTACAACCAACAGTGTTGGCGGCTTGAGGGTTTTGGACAGAAACACCTTCTGTCGGCCCGGCGGCAGTAAAAACCACACCCAGGAAGAAATCCAATAAGTGGTCTGGTCCGAGCCAGCGAGGTCCACAGTAACACTGGAACCGCCCGGATGTTTTCGATTCCGGAGTGAAAGAAAGAAAGGTGTGGCCCCTCTGCACCAGAGAGTCTATGGAGGGTAAAGATAGGAGCCCTTAATCGCCTGAGGGGAACTCTTTGAAGGACATCTGGGCCATAACAAAAGAAGTGCTGCAGCCACTTCCTGTCATCCTGACCCGGTCTACTGAGGACCTGGACCATGTTTTATTTTCAAAAATGGTTGGTCCAATCCTTTTTCTTTTGTGGGTGTTTAATTATATAAGGGTGGAGACAATCCAAACAATACGACGGCGTGTTAGGGCCACTGTAGGAAAAACAATAAGTAAATGCAGCCGAGAGAGGGGGGGTTTATTACGATGCTAACAACCGGCATTTATGCTAGCTACCTTCCCATGAATGTACGTATTTATGTTTGTAATGAATCATCCCAACGTGTGACAACGCCTCGTTAAGGTCCTTAGGGTGATGATGTTGATGCTTATTGTTGCTTTTATTCATATGAGGACAAACTGTCATCTTATGGCTGTTTATTGATCCGGGTTCAGATGCTAGCAGTAGCTTTCACTTGTTGTCATAGCAACAGCAAACATCCGGTGTTAGCGGAGCCAAGCAACTTGTTTATATATCGGCTATTTATATTTATAAAGTGGCAAATTTGCGAGATTTTAAACTAGCAAATTTGCAACTTTTTTTCTTGGAGTATTGCCCCGCTCTTTAAACAAGCCTTGTAAGCTGATATGCATGTAACTAATCATGAATCATAATGCATCATCCATCTCTCAAACTACAGTGTTTCTAACTGGAAGAAGAGGTTGAACAGAAATCCCCAAAGAGAGACCGCTATGAATATGGAGTACATCTCACCTTTGCCCTGGCTCTTCACCTCGTCCAGCAGAGGTAGCATGATGGCGTTGTTGAGGCTGGAGGGCGACCGGACGGCGGTGGTGTACATGAGGGGCAGCGACTGCACCACGACGGGGATGCGGTGGACATGGCTGGCCAGCTTCGCCGCCCCCTGCAGGCTCAGAGGGCTGGACGGAGGCGGCGGCACAGAGTGCAGGATGTGCAAATACGGCTGACCTCTGACACCGGGTCCCGGCGTGAGCACCGACGCCGCCGAGGTGATGACCGACGGCGAGGAGGAGGAGGAGGATGAGGAGGATGAGGAGGAGGACAGCGATAGAGAAGACGGTGAGAAGGCGTATCTGAGAGGGGAGGATGACAAGGGGGCGGCGGATGAGGAGGAGGGGGGGCGGGGCTTGTTGATGGACAGGTCGACGGGCTCCGTCTGCGTGTGGAAGTGCAGGTCGTGGGCGAGCAGGTCTTCAGGCGGTTCGGGTTTCACTCTGCTGAGGAAGAAGGGGACGCCGTCCATCGCCGAGTAAGGGCGCACTTTGGGTGACTGTGGGAGGAAGGAGAAGACGAAGGGATGTTAGCGAAGTCACGACGTTAAAACGGGGAAACAAACGTACGACGGCGTATTCAAAAAGAAAAACGGAGCGGAGAGAGGTAAAAGTTTATAAAGTGGGAAATTTTCTTCTCCACTTCCCATGATTGTGTTGGGCTAAGATGCTAGCGGTAGCTTTCACTTGTTGTCATAGCAACGGCAACCATCCGGTGTTAGTGGAACCAAGCAAAATGTTTACAAATGTATTTCATGTGACGGCTCCTGCAGGAGTTCCTCTGTCTTCATCCACGCACACTAATATTAGACAAATAACTCAAAAAGGCATTCAAACAAAAAAAAAATAGCTGCTTTTTGGGTTTTGTGTTTTGGTTGTGTATTTATGACAATTTGTACTGCAATAAAAAGTAAATAAATTATACTAATATTATTGTTTTTCTGGTAATTTGAATTGTTTGAGGTGATTTGAGTTGTCTTTATTGTTGACGTGTGTCTGTGTGAGATCCAAATAAACTAATAAATAAATCTGACTGTAAAGTGATATATTGATGAAAATACATGCAGGGAGTCGATGGCGCCTCCTTTTCTGTCCTCCTCCTACTTTAGCGGGCTGCTCTCCTGTTTTCCATCCCCCCCCCCTCATATCTCCTCTAAATCTCCTTTGTGACGGTGGAAAAACATCATATGGGCTCAATTTCCTGACCCGTCTGTCTCTCTCTGCCTGTCTCCCGGCCTCGGCGTGGCCCTCCACACAATCTTCCACTTAACACCGAGCAGTCGGTAGGAACACCAGGAACACCAGGAACAGGAACCGGTTTCCTCGGACACATCAGATAACCTTCCCTCTCCTGCTACCAGTTATTTGTTTCCCCACCAAACTTTGGGATCCCGATTGTTTCATCTGTGTTCTAATGTCGGCGGAGGCGCGTTGACTGAGATGTAGCAGATCTGGCTGTTTGGATGTGGGAGGGGTGCGAGAGTGTGTGGTGAGTTGGTGTTGATCCTCACAGTGGAGCCTTTCAGAGGGCTGAGTCACATTCAGAGCCATCAGGGAGCGAGTACATCCAGGATTTCTTCTTTTTTTACTGATCATACAGGAAAAAGCTCATTAAAGTAGTAGATGGGGGAAAAACTTTCTAACTGGCTGCTCCGATCGCAGCTGCAGAGATATGAAAAACGTTCTGTACCACCGATTTTTTGTTTTTGGAGAGACAGACATTTCTTTCCCCTTATGTAATGCTGGCTGAGAGCGGATCTGTGGTGAATTACGAATTTTTCAGAGAGTGATGTGCGTGAGTGTGTCCTTCTATGTAGTAGTCGGCTATTTTTACTCCAGACTTGTGTACTCACTTCTTAAAAAAACAAAAGAAAAGCTCCCGGTCGGCTGGGAAACAACAACCCTGAACGCACCGTGAAACACGACCTGTGACGACCTCTGGACCTGGTCGGGGTTCAGCTGTGGGTCAGTGGTGTCAAGGTCAGAGGTCACAGAGCAAACATGAGCCGCTTCGTAATAAGATTCACTGGGTTTTTACACCATTTTAGTCATAGAATTATTAGAATTATCCTTTTTGTTGTTGTGGTTTTTTTCAATTTAACAAAAAAAAAATGAATTCCATATTATATAATTTTATTATATATATATTTATATTCGATATTCTATAGGCATTTTTATTAAAATCACATCATGAGATAAATATAAAATCATAGGTGGACTTAATGATCATATATAATATTATTATATATATTATATATATACAGTATATATATATAATATATATATTATATATATATATATATTATATATATTATTATCATGATTATTGCAAATATCTCCAGCTCTAAAGCTATCATGGTGAGCGTGATTTTTTTAAACTTTTGTTTAGTGTTTATTCATTTAAGGGGACCTTATGATTTACGTTTACCTTAATTAAGATGGTTTGATTATTTGTTTTTCACTAAAAAGCATGAAAAAAGATGCAATCAAAAACATTCTTTCTTATCAAAAAGTATGTTTTGTTATGTTTATGTTTTAAGCATATTTGGGATAATTTGGGATATTATCATGAATCAGAATCATCGTGCCTCTTTTCTAGAAACGTCTACAGTTCAGTCAGAGACTCTTCCCTTAAGAATATCAACATTTATGGCTTATCGGATCTTTTTATAGCGTGTACAGTTATTTATAGCGAGTTAAATTGTTATATTTGCTGGGAAACTAACCTCCCTCAATAAAAATATAAATATTTAATGAGTAGATGGCAAACAACATCACGACAGGGGGAGGGATGTTATTGGCTCGAGTTCCTGATGTTAAGTTACGATGGCGGGAATTTGCGTGGAGATTTAATTCCCTGCCTATTAATGTATACTTGCATTTAAAATGAAATATCACTTAATTGACACTGTGCATGTTTTCTGATGTCTGATCCACGCCACCGTTTCTCCTCGCCGCCTCGGGCGATCAACCAGCTGCTTTACCACGGGATCTCTCTCTCTTTGCATGTTCTGTATAGGATGCGAGTGTCACGGTCCGTCCGGAGCTCCACGGCCTCGAGGCTTTGAAGTCATTAGATCCATTGAGGCTGATCTCAGAGCAGCAGTCGTAGTCTGTTTTCTCAGTAAGCGCTCTCCGAGAGTGTCAAGTTGGCGACGGGAGGCTCGGCGGCGTTTGCCAGCTCTGCTGTGTGTCTGAAAGAAGCAACGGGAGGAAACCGGAGAGATCTGTGCCAACCACAAAGTGGGATCTGAATTCAGTAATATTTCATGATTGAAAAAAGGAAAAAAGATATGATTGGCCGGAGCCATGTTTGAAGCCGTTGTGGCAAAAAAAAAAAATCCACTGCACACAGTCGTTCATGCAACTTATTTCTAAATCAGTAAAGTAGGAGTAGAGAGTAAAGGCAGGAACACACCGGCCCAACCGTTGGACGTCTGAAGCGTTTGGAGAGGCTCTGACGAGGTCAGGAACACATATGTTTGGTGTGTACAGCTGCGTCGGAAGCTTTCGGAGCCGCGCGGACGTTGTCTAATCAGACTCAGCATACGAGGTGGGCTGTTGGACGCCTGAGACATTGGATACTCTGATTGGCGGTGTGCTAGCGAATCAGAGTATCCAATGGCAGTGTGTGGGCGGGGCGGAAGTGACGATGGTAAACAACAAACCACATAAACAGAGATGGCGCAGAGTACAGATTTTACTTCGTCGTTGCATCGCACTTTTGGTTATTTCTGCACATTTATCGAAGCAATGGCTACGTTTAGAGGTTTTTGAAAGTTTTGTTTATGTTGAGTCATGGTTTGCTTTTAGATCTGTAACTAAAGTTTATACTCTCAAATGTTTTCCTAGGCTATCAGTTATAGTAATACAATACAATACAAGAAAATGGCTGGTTTAACATATAGCATTTTAAAAACAGATTTATTACGTAAGCATAACTACTAAATGTAGTTTGATGTTAATTTACACAAAGTCGAACATTATATACCAGCTGGCTAACTCACGACTAACTATCTAACTAACTAACTAACTTACTAATTAACTAACTAACTAACTAACTAACTAACGGCATACAAGTTTAAACAACAGCAGAAAGAAGTCGTACCACTTTCACGAGAACATTATATTTTAACAAGTTGATCTCCGTATTACTCTCTACTAGTGCTACAATTGTAGCTAACGGCTAAAAAGTGCCGACATTGTTATTTAGTAGGAACAAACTCATCATCTTCCTGATGTTATCGTTAACCGACTTGATGGATGGATAGTCGAGTACGTCATCAAACGTGTCCTCGCTGTAAGAAATTTAGTGTTTCTCGTGATTAGATCACTAAAATAACTGTTTTTAACGGTAGCACAAGAGGACACCTAAGCTAGCTAACTAGCAAATTATTTTTGGATCCCATTTGACTTTTACTGTGAATGTACGGTAGGATTGTCGTAATATTGTTTAGTTTTGTTTGAAACCACTCTGCGAACTGCATCACTCATGTTGCGCAATGTACGTCAACAACACTGCCGTTAGCTCGGCTAGCTAGCTAGCTAACGTAGCTACGTTCCCTCACCAAAGGTAACGTTATCTAACCCCGATGTGTTTTAATCCAGTGACAGTCTTGAGACTCTCGACCTTTGGGTGTGTGGTCTTTATATTTACGATCTTTATTTATACGACAAATGCAACTTTCTTGAAAGTGCAAAATATTTTTTTTTAAATTGATAAACGTGTAATTCATGCCACAATTCCTACGGGATCATAAAAAAATTACTTGTCTCTCGCTGTTTTTCTGAAATAAGGTGCAATCGTGGTTGACAGGAAGGGGCGGGACTTAGCCTCTCTATAGAGTTGTCACATTTTACCCAAAATTTTAGCTGCCATTCAAATGTACGCTTGTTTTCTTTTAGCTAGCATTGAATACTACCTAAAATACTACCGTGCTACTACTACTAATACCTTAAAGTAATGTTGTCAATCAAGATCAACTTCAGTTCTCCATTCTAGTTAATTTTTAAAGCATCGTGAACAAACTACATGCTGTTTTTTTTCTTTTTAAACCAACCTGGACAACTATTGTCGGCAAGTTCCACTTTTAATTTGCATAAAAAAATGTACGTTTGAAAAGTGTTTTGACTGACTTTCACTCTGACAGTCGGGAATTCATTCAGTTAACTGACAACCTGTTCAAAAATTGAGCCAATCCTGTGGCTCCTGTATCAAAAAATGAAAGAAGAAAAGAAATAAAAAGGCTTTTGTGGAAAGGTCAAAACAACAGAGTGTATAGTGTTACCCACAAGTGGAAACAGGTTAGCTTCTCAGACACATCTGAAATGGAAAAACTGGATCCACCCCCGGCTCTCGCTCTGACAGATACAAACACACACACACACACACACACACACACACGTATGTATACACAAACGACGACCCGCCTCGCCTCCCGGTCCTCATGCCGTTGTCTTTATTAGGGGATACTGTTTTTTGTTTTAGCGGGGCAGATTTTCCAGCCCCTTGTGGGCGAATCGTCTAACAAGGCAGGCCGTTTCCAGCAAGCCCTTGGCCCCCGGCCACCCAAATGAAGACCACATTTCTGCAGCAGCGCTGTCTGCAACCGAAAAAAAAAAAAAAAAAACAGGGAAGCGCAATCTGTTAGGGGCTGAGATTGGATCTCAGTGCACTTCACTACAAAACGAGGGGCTGCATCCTGTCGGAGAGTGACATCACCACGACAGGTAGCAGCAGAGAGAGGGGGAAGCTCAGGAAGTGACCACCTGCCTCCCCCTCCTCTTTAGATGCCGATCTGATTTTTATCAGTACAGAACACTCGAGATAACCTGGCGGGTTATCCATCAGCAGCTGGTCTCCATCCATCACTCTCTCTGCTTCCTCTCAACAAACTAGTCCTCTCCTCCATTAAAGCAGGGGAGATTATTGATATGTTTATGAATGGAAATCAATAAGAAACTGAACACTTATTCATCATGATTACAAATATTAAGTGGCCTGCACACCCACTGAGCACACACACACACACACACTCAGCTGTGGCAGGCAACACAAAGCCCTTGTAACCTAGCAACAGCTTCTCCATAACAAGACCACTTTATTTCTAGGTATGGCGGACCAGAGAGCACCGGTACTGTATGTGGGCCGTGAAAAAAAAAAAAAAAAAAAAAAACCTCATGAGGTAACTCCATTATTCCTGTCGTGGTGCACACGTCTTTTTTTTTTTTAATTACAAAATATGAGCACGTTGAATAAAAAAAAAACAAAAGCGCGTGAAAGAGGAAACAAACACTCACTTCTTCTTCTTCTCCTCTGTGATTACGTTCACGCAGCACATTGCCGAGAGACAATGTGAGAGGCAGCAGAAGAGGAAGAGATGCGAGCTGCGATAAGTGTTTTTGCGGAGGAAGAAGAGTGAGGTTTGTCTGTGTGTGTGTGTGTGTTTGCGTAGAGAGAGAGAGCGAGAGAGAGACTACTCGTGTGTGTTGTGAGAGTCGGGTAAACGGGAGGATGAAGGGAACTTGAGGGACGTGAAAGGAGGGCAGGAAAAAGACAGATAAGATAGATAAGATTGAGATTTTCCCATGTGACCCTCCTCCCCGGAGCTACATCTGCACAATCCCACCCCCCACCCCCCCCCAAGCCAGAACAGACTGGCCCCAGTCACCTCCCTGAAACCCCCCGATGCATTCCTGCTCCAGCTGTGGCTCTCCTTCCTCCTCCTCCTCCTCCTCTTCGTCTCCTCTTCCTGCTCTACTACCATGCTCTCTGACCACTCCTCTCCTTCGTAGCCCCCCACACTCAAGCCTCTCCGCTCACTTGCTCAGGCCTGGGAGTAATTATGAGCCCATTTTGCCAGAAGGAGGAAAAAAAAGAACAAAAAAAAGAGGGGGAATTGTCTGGAAAACAACTGCTCTCTTACCCCTTGTTCTGATTCCAGGGGCTCGGCTTTGACTCGGACTGCAGGCATGCCGTCAAGCATTAACATCCTGTTTCTTCTGCTGCCTGCGAAGAGAGAGAAGGAAACAAGAGGAGGTGTAAGACAGGGTGTTTTAGCATGACTAAGCAGGTCCCACACACGATGTTGTGCATAAACAAGCACATTTTTTTTAAATTAGACGCAAACTCGGAAACCGTCAATGACAAAAAATGAATAAAAAAGATGCAAACGTAAAATAAACTGTCCAGCGTCATGGTAACAGCCCGGCGGGCCACTGCAGGGCGACCTCACCGCCTGAAAGATCCTCTTAAGACCTCAATGACTCTCGCTCTCAGCGCCGATAAAACAATACATGGAAAGAGAAGTGAAACACTCGTGGTGATGGATGTATTGCACACTTGTACATCTATAGGTTTGGGTGCCGTCGCTGTGGCTTTAAGAGCGATCCTCAGATGGAGCCAATGACAACAATGCATGTTCCTCCGTATCCCTCGGTCGGGGCCGACCTGAGGTAACCCTTCCTCTTATTATTTTAGCAGCAGTACACGGAGGAATGCAAGCAAGAGGGCGAATACACTCTAAACATCTCCATTACTCTCTCTCTCTCTCTCTCTCTCTCGCCGCTGGCACCAACGGGTGACACGGCACCCGTTCTTTTTTATTTACTAGAAAATCAGCAAAGTAATTATGAGAAACATACAAAAATCCTTTCCAGCACCTCCTTTAGATTCTCAAGTATAATCCTGAACGTGTGTTTGTGTGCGAAAGGGAGGCGGAGAACGGAGGGAGGATTTGTGCTTTCTCAATCTGCAACCCCCCCCCCGATCTCCCCTCTCAGGTCTAAGTCCCTCAGGTACCCTGGCTGTGCTGCTCTGCTATTGTATTGTTGTCCAGGATGTCCTTCGGCTTCAGGTCTTGGTAGGCCCAGATATCGTTGCCATGGTGACGGCTGGGCGGGTGTGGAGCTGTGTGTGTGTGCAGCCTCGGTCCAGCCTCGAGCCATGTGTGATGAGGAAGACGCAGAAGAAGAAGAAGAAGAAGAAGAAGAAGAAGAGGAAGAAGAAGAAGAGAGAGATTTGCTTTTCCTTGAGATGACTATCATTCTGGCTTTTTCTTTCTACCTAGGGAATAAATATATTTATTTATATTTACTTATTCAGGGAGATAAAATCTCTGATTTTTTAGCCTTAAAAAAAAAGTTTTACTTCGTCTAAACTTATTTATTTTCTCTGTACGAACCCAGAAAAAAAGAGACGCCCCTCAACTTTTCAACAGCTTGTCAGAACCTGAAAACCATTTATTTTTAAAAAAGCAGCAAAGCGTTTCTCCACCAGTCCAGTTAATCCAGCGGTGTGTGAGAGATCACCCACCTAATGAACAGCGGGGGCTATTCATAGTAAATCAATGGTTGCAAAGCTCTGCTTGTGACTGTAAATGACCAGAGAGAGAGAGAGAGAGAGAGAGCTAACACGGAGTAATGAGCTAACAGGGCGGCGGCGTATTGAAGAGGTCACGTCCAAACACTCTGAGTCAAACACGTCTGGTTAGCACTGCAGGATCACACAAAACCAGCTCCGAATGGAGAGGCTTCAAGGTAATAAACCGACGTCTCCGTCCATCAGCAGGCGGGAGGCGCCGTGTGTGGGAGAGGGGGGAGACGGGGGAGAGGGGGGAGACGGGGAGATTAAGATCACCTTTCCATTTGCTGCACTCTGAAATGAAATGGCCATCCCAGGTGTGTGTGTGTGTGTGTGTGGAGAGAGGAGGGAAGTGGAGTGTTGAGGCATCTCATTTCGCCCCCCCCCCCCCCCCCCCTCCTCTGATCTACAACAACATCCCTACAACGTAAAAAAGAAGCTTCAAATATACATTCCAGCTCCTCGCCTCTCCGCTTGTGTGTATTTGTGTGTCTGTTTGTGCGTTTTCAAAGATGGAAGTGAAACTGCCGCCACGTTCTGTGTGACCTCGGGGTCAAACCAAACCCTGAACACACCGGCCGGATCGAGGTAAATGATGACCTCATTCGCTGTCTTTACACACACACACACACACACACAACACACACACACACTCACACAAAACCAAATTATTTAAAAAAACGGGGGCAGGTTTTAAGTGTATTTCACTTCCTGTGTAACGCTCTCTCTCTAAAGTTTAAGCTAAAACAAACTCGTGAATCCAGTTTATCTCTAATTTCCCGTGAACCTGAACGCCCCACACACACACACACACACACCCTGAAAGCCAGTGTAACAGACGGGCACTGCCGATGCTTTGTTCCCACGTCGAGCGCCCACAGCAACCGGGTGCATCTGTGTCACAGAGGCTGGACCTGCTGCCACGGGGCCGGGATGGGGGGGGGATAAACGGGGGAGGGAGGGGGATGAATTATGGGAGACACATGAGGAGGTGTTAAGGAAGGTGATAGCAAGAGAAGTGAGTTCGGGTGTGGGGGGTGGGGGGGTTGAAGAGTTTGAGGGAGGGGGAGGGGGTGTTGAGTGGGGAGGAGGAGGGAGGCAGAGAAGCGAGAGAGGGTAGAGAGGGGATATGGAACGGAGCCAAAGGCCGGTCGAGCGCAAAGCACACGGTGCAAGAATGCCAACAGACCCCCACCCCCCCCCCTACCCGGTCCTGTACCGGAGATGGGGGGAGGGGGGGAGGGGGGGAGGAGGGGGGATGCAAAAAGGGGAGAAACATTTCAGATATTGCAAAAAAATAGCAAACAAATGATTATGAGAAGTGCATCAGAAGGACAGAGCTGCTGGGTGAAGAGAGCTTCCTGTTTTCTAGCCACCGGCTCTCTCTCTCTCTCTCTATCTCTCTCTCTCACACTCTCTCTCTCTCTCTCTCTCTCACACTCTCTCTCTCACACTCTCTCTCTTACTCTCTCTCCCTGCCCCCTTTCTCTCTCTACCTCCCCTCTCCCCCCTCTCCCCCCCTCTCTCTCCCTCTTCGCCCTGCCCTCGGACGCCCCGCCGCCACACGTCGGCCTGATAAGCGAGCCGACGACCGAGCGAGCAACACTTCTCTGGTGAACAACTCTGAAGACTGAAAACACAGAACCCGGGGTCCGGTGTTGGATGTTTTCCGGTAATGAAACGTTTACCTCGTCTGCCAGCAGACACAATAGAGCCACAGCTGAATCCCAGCTGATTCTTCAGCCTCGGTCTGCTTCGTGTTAGGCTGGGTGTCTGTTCATGACCTCATCCCGTTGGCCTCATTCTGCTCTCCGTTTGAAAACGCTCCCCGCCGAGTCGCTGCTTAAACAGTAACAGCTCCGAGGTAAAGAACGTTTGAGCGGTCAAAGATCGCAAAAAGACTTGAACCTTCAACTCCTGCAGAGTTCAACGCTGCCAAACCACGAAGCAAAAACACAACAGCAAACGCACAAGCACGACATGTTTTCAGTCCAGAAAACAGAATCGGCCTTTGACATCTGTTTCACTGTTCAATAAAAACCCTGTGATGACACGGACATGTGTAATTAAACAAAAACAGCATTTAGGAGTCGTGGGAAACTATTTCGGACCCGTTTCCGATGATGCATCGCATTATTACGACTAAATGTAGGAAGAAGAGACGACTTACACTGTTAGAAAAGTACGTTTTACGGATGTTTCCTTTAACCCTAAAAAAAGGTATCATCCACAGACATAAACACTGTATATATAAATATAAAATAATCATGCCAGATCTGCTCATACGGGTCAGCCGAACAACTCCATACCACTTAGCGTTAACGTGCTAGCTGACGTGCTAGCTGACGTGCTAGCGTAATTACAAAACTGCGGAATCAGAAAACTTCTTCATATTACAAAATAAAAATGTTATCACTTTGAAAGACTTTTCTCAGATTGTAGATATAGATCATCCGAACATCGTCATCATCATCATCATCATCAAACACTACGAAGTAGCCTTCAATCCCTTTTGCGAAAAGTAACAAAAATGTCCGACGTTAAATGTCCTAAATGCATAAAACCGGCAAATTAGCATGATGCTGCTGTAGTTGTGCACACATTGGGTTCCTACATTTCCCATAATGCAATAAATGTCAAACAAATGAGAAGTTGGTGGCGTTTCCCTTTAAAGACGTTTGTCAACCCACACGCCGACGATGGCGTGTTGTGTTGACGGAGGCGGGTTGTTGTGTGGCGTTTCTCCCCTCAGACTTTTCACTCCTAGATGTACTGCGATGAACTTTTTTTTCTTTTCTTCTAATCATTCCTGGCGCTCCGTGAATGGCCTCAGAATTTCCATTTCATAAGCCGTATTTTCCTTGGCAGCGGCGGCAAGCGAAGTCTTTTGGATGCTTCTGGGACATTTTTGAACGAGGCTCAAGAGAGCAAAAAAAAAGTGCTGCTACCTCGCTGCTCATAGAAGCGTGGATTTCTCTCTAACCCCCCCCCCCCCCGACAATGGCATCAAACCGCAGTTTGGATGCATGGGGGGAAAAATCCCTTTAGGGTAAAAACCCTTAGAGATGCACTCAACTGATGCACTTTACCTCAGAAACACCCCGGCCTCCTCCCTCGGGGAACAGAGGAAACACACACAGCTTTCTGTATGAAGACGGTTATTATTAGACCGGACACACTTCTGCATGTTTTCATCTCCGGGACAAACCCAGGCAGCTTATCGGGTCCCATCAGTTTAAAAGTGAATGTCATCCTCTGTCTCCCGTCTGATGCTGCAACGGGAGATGGAGGCGAAAACCAACGGCTGCACAAGCATCCGGACAACTTTTTTTTCCTTTTTGAGAACACTTTTATTTTGAAAGCACTTTTTTTTTATGGAGATGCCTTTGCATGGCCTCTCTTGAGGTTAAAAAAAAACATTAATGAAACCACAAAGATCGACCACGAATCCATTTGCAGGACGGATAGAGACGACAAAGAGGGATTATTGATCTGATTGATCCATACATCACGATACAAATCAAGCTCACTGGTGGTGATTCAAAGCTTTGAGAGAAAAAATGCACATTACGGACTTCCTTGTCTAAAGAAGTGAAGCCGACGCGGAAGTGCCTTAAACTGCCAGTCTCTCTACCGGCCCGAGGCATATGCGAACTAAGTGGCTGCTTTGGGCCCCCAATCGTGTGTTTTTGTTTTACATATTAAATAAATACGTGATATAAACATCAAAGTAGGTAAAGAAAGATAATTCTGATTTAATAGGGCCCCTTAATCATACAAAATGGGGCCTCAGATAAATATCACAGGATATGTGATTTGAGATATATCTAACAATTAATACAATATATAATGTAACATTATAGTATGACATTTTGTCAATAATCATCAAGCACAGGTGACTCTGAAGTGGTGGGCCCCAATCAAATTCTGCTTAGGGCCCCCAAAAGGCTTGGGTCGGCCCTGTCTGCTGGCCACCAGGGGGCGACTCCTCTCTGGTTGTATAGAAGTCTATGAGAAAATGGTCCTACTTCTCTCTGCTGGCCACCAGGGGGCGACTCCTCTCTGGTTGTATAGAAGTCTATGAGAAAATGGTCCTACTTCTCTCTGCTGGCCACCAGGGGGCGACTCCTCTCTGGTTGTATAGAAGTCTATGAGAAAATGGTCCTACTGCTCTCTGCTGGCCACCAGGGGGCGACTCCTCTCTGGTTGTATAGAAGTCTAATAGAAAATGGTCCTACTTCTCTCTGCTGGCCAACAGGGGGCGACTCCTCTCTGGTTGTATAGAAGTCGATGAGAAAATGGTCCTACTTCTCTCTGCTGGCCACCAGGGGGCGACTCCTCTCTGGTTGTATAGAAGTCTATGAGAAAATGATCCTACTTCTCTCTGCTGGCCACCAGGGGGCGACTCCTCTCTGGTTGTATAGAAGTCTATGAGAAAATGGTCCTACTTCTCTCTGCTGGCCACCAGGGGGCGACTCCTCTCTGCTTGTATAGAAGTCTATGAGAAAATGGTCCTACTTCTCTCTTGATGTATTATCTCAGTAAACATTGTAAACATGAGTTTATGGTCTCAATCTCTAGTTTCAAGTCTTCTTCAGTCCAGCATGGTGTTTCACTTCCTTCCACTGTTGCCTTATCGACTGTCTCTGGTTTTGTGACCCAGTTTAGATTAAAAAAAAAAACACATGTCGCTTTGATAGTTTTAAAAGGTTATTGGGTCAAAGTTAAATGAATCTGGGTCCATCAGAGTTCGATACCGGGGTTTTGCATGTGGAAATGGGCTCTGCAACAATGTGGAGTGCCACGTTTTATTTTTTGTTGTTTTTTCTCCTTTTAAATCCTTGCACAATGACCTCATTACGTAAGTTCCTGTACACACATCTCATTCAGAAACCTTCCTTCATCTACAGTCTGACGAAAAAAAATAAATTCTCAGAAACTCTCAGCGTGAGAACTCCTGAACACCTGGGAGGAAACAGCTCAACACACATCACACACACACACACGGTACACTGATTTGCACACTATAGCGAGGCCTACGGAAAGTTCCCATATTCTGCTGGACTGCCCTTGGTCTTTGCTATTTCTGCCAGGGGATCCTGTGTCAGTAATCCTGCCGGGATGAGGTCGCCGGATGCAGCTCAAGTCCACCGCCTTCACCAGCACACACACACACACACACACACACACACACACACACACATGCACATGAAAATCATTTGCAGGAAGCTGCAGGACACCACATGCACCTAACTGTGTCAGCATGTTTGCACCATGTTTTAATCAAAATAAAGGTGCTCAAACAGCTAAACGTGCTGAACAACGATGGAAGAAATATTCTCACATGTCGTCAAAAATCACCCAAACACACTTCTATGAAACCAAGCAGATGAGACTTAAATATAAGTTGTGTCCGTAATCATTTTTAATTGATTTACCTCCTTTTTTTGTGTTTTTTACTTTATTTTAATTTAAGATACATCCTGACATACATCCTGTTTTTCTGTAAGTTCGTCCCCGTTTGTCGTGTATTGAAATGTTTCCTGAATTCAATCAAAGAAAACTCGACACCTTGAATCCCTTTATTGGTCCGTTTAAAATAAGATATTTTCATGGGTCAAAGAGTGAATCTTTTGAGTTTTTTGAGTTTCTGTGAAAGCTCCTAAGGCCTTGTGAAACTGTGGGAAATGAAGAAGCTATACTTCTGAGAGGAAACACTCAAAACGAGAAAAAGAAAAAAAGAAGAGTCAGACGCTGTCTGGTTTTGTCTCCGTCTTTGTGTCAAACGCACTTATAAAGCCGACTTCCTGAGTCCCTGCTCTGTTTGACAATCTGACTACCACACACACACACACACACACACACACACCTTGTGACCTATGCCTGCAACCACAGTGAACCATATTTATCTTCAATTTAGCGACACACACACACACACTCTGTATCTTAATATTACAGCTCAGCTCATGAAAGAAAGAGGACTATAGATGCCCATTCAACACAAACAGCCTCCCACACACACCTACAGTGTGCACACACACATGCTAAGACACACCAAACACACACACACACCCTCCTCCACAGTGCTCCGGAGAGAGGTAAACAGAAGAGTCTGACATCCTCTTGCATCATGTGCCTCAAATGCAGCAGAGAAAACAGCCAAACAAGCTGCGACCGTGACGGCTGGGAAAGTGAGGTGGCATTACTCGAGTGAAGCCGAAGACTTAAGGAGTCAAAGCGATTAAGCGACACCGTTCTGGCCCCGTTTATTTCCCCAAATTGAATGTTTTTTGTTTTTTTTAAATGTAATGTAATCAGAAAAGAAAAGTTAAACGTTGAGCACGAGGGAAGCTGTAAATAGACGTCCGTACACAATGAGGTCCTCTTGCTTTCGACATAATCGGGTGACCTCGCTGCAACACCCTTCACACACACACACACACACACACACACACACACACACACACACACACACACACACACACACACACACACACACACACACACACACACCAGTAAATGCAGTAAGGTCAGTGGCTGTGCATCTAAAATAGCCTCTGACACAAAAACCTCACTTGTGCCGGGGGGGTGGGGGGTGGGGGTGGGGGGGGCGGAGTCAGCAAACCGGCATCAAACGCATGTTAGTCGACGAAGAAAAGAACTTCCAGGAAGATTCTCTCACCAGCTGTAGTTAGCTCCAGCAGATCAATAAAACAATGCTTATTTACTCTCAGACCACGGGTTCAAAGGTCGACCGCACCGCTATGCTTAATCATCACAGGCTGACAGAGGTGCATCGTGGGGGCCGGAGTCCTGGACAGAAGGGGCCCCGACTGATTTATTATATATATTATATGCAGATATATATCGGGGCAGACGCTGGTCGATATGTGCAGATGTTAAACAAAACATTTTGTAAGAATCTAACAAGAAAGATTCAGAAATGTGTCATTACATAGCTTGACCAGCAGATGGCACTACCACTTGGAAAGATCACAGCCTATCCAGGAGAAGGAGGAGATTACGATGATAAACAAGAACTTCAAGATAAGACATTTTTATATGTAATTTATTCACCAAATATGAATATTATAACATCGTCGCCCATAAAGTTGGAATAATTTGTCTTTTATAGCGCCAGACAAATGCATGAACTCATTTTGGGTGATTTGGAGACATAATGTTGGTCAAAAGGGATTACTGATGCATTTAAATGGGAAGAAACAGATTATCGTTTCTGAAAAACAAACATTCCAACATTAATATGGGCAACAGTGTATTACGACGTCTGAATTTCTGAACTCCGTGATGTCGGCCGTGCTCGACTCAACACTTTCTCATAAATGCTTTAGGAAGGAAGACGCTGCAGAATGGAGAAAGTCCACCTTAAGAATACAAATGTGGTGAAGTCGTCTCCGTGAACCGGAGAGTTCGGAGTTCCAGCGGCTCTTATCTCTCACCCCAAGAGCTGCCTGAGCATCCTCACAATAACCTGCATCCCTCCCACCACCAACCACCCACATACTCTCCATCCCTCCCCAGGGGGGGCGCCGGTACACTCCTGCCCTAATGGGGGGGTTCTTTAGAGTAGGCTACTGCCTTTTAACCCCCCGGCTCCAACATATGCATCGTGTACATACGACTCACAATAACCAGTCTGCTGAACGCATCGCAGCACACGCATGCAGGTTCGACCTAGATGTTTTACAATGAGCGTACAATGCAGACCCCCCACCACACACACACACACACACACACACACACACACACACACACACACACACACACACACACACACACACACTGACTCATCTGCAGCATCTACTGTAAACAAGTCACACAGCTCAAGCACTTAAACACTTTTTTCTCCCCCCCCTCTTCACTTCGCTTTGAATCTCTTGTGACACATTCAAAGTGATGCACGCAGGCGTAAACAAACAAACACACGTGTGTTTTCACTTTTATAGGCCTGTCGCCGCTTTGTGATGACCCTCAAACCGAATCCACCTTAAATGGAAAACCCACAACGAGGGGGACCACACCCACAAAAAAACAAAACAATTTGCCCTCGGTTTGACCCGTTCTCTCCGACACCACTCAATAAAAAAACAGCAGCTAAGTTTACCTGAATTACTCGTCTACTTCACTTTGATACATTTTTCACTGTCTCTTGTCCAAACCAATACCGTTGCCGTGGCAATACCATTGCCGATGCCATGGCAAAACCATTGCAAATGCCTGTCCGAAGCAGCTTATTGAGAGATTTATCGCCCGACACCCCGAATGGATTCCACGTCTTCAGCTGTTTACCTCCATTACTCATCTACTTCACTTTGATCCATTTTTCATGCTCTCTCTCGTCCAAACCGATACCATTGCCGTGCCGATACCATTGCCGATGCCGATGCCGATACCTGCCCGAGCCAGCTTATTGAGTTTTTCGCCAGCTTCGGACACCCTGAATGGATTCCACATGTTTTTTGCATCATAATTCAGTTGACCTGCGGTGAGACTGGAAACAAGCGTTCCCTGCAGCAGCATCTTTACCTTCCGCAGGTCTGCTGAAACCATCAGCCCCGGAGAAAGAGATGCAGCTCCCCACAGATTCTGTGAAGGGGAAACTCTCTTTGTAAAACGACAAAAAAAAGGTCCAAAACAGTCAGAAAATGCTGACTTTGAACGCTCCTCCATCCTCTCTTGTTGGCCTTCGTCCATCACCTCCTTCCTGCTGTTCACCAGCCATATTTGGCCAAAGTAAAACACACACACACACTTGGTTGACAGCACTGATAGAGAGAGGCCTCCCCGTTGAAATACCTTCCCATCCCGGCCATGGAAACATGTCGAGCAAACCTTAAAAAATCAGAGTCTTTGGGGGGTTTGGGGGGGAGGGGGGAGCTCTGCTAAATGAGTCACTTCCAGTAAAGCTCTGAGTGTGCTGCTCTGGAGATGCTGTCATTACTTGGATCACTACACCGGTCAGGCAACATCATCATAAAACCTTCTGTAAGTCTAACTGGCCACAGAGCAACGGCGCTAAAAGTTTAAAAAAAAACATACTCACATCGATGTCTGACGATCCGTAATCACGCATTTCTCGCCGCCGCTTCGCGTTCTCTATTTAGACTATCGACCTCAGATTCAATGGCTGTTGTGCAAAAACTTTCCACCCTCCCTCCTCTTCTTCCTCCTCCTCGCTCCGTCACACACAAAAACACACTCGGCGCCGTGCACACACCCTGAAACTCTTTTTTTTTTGGTAAACAAACGTGGTGCCGGACAACCAGCGGGGTCAAAAGGTTAAATCCACAAGAGAAAAAAAAAATCGCATCGAGGGGAAGAGAACGTTCTGTCATCTTCTGATGTGGTGAAACAACAGATTCAGGGTCAGCGGCCGTCGCCCACGGCAACTGGTCCACACACGCATACCCATTCAGAATTAAACAATGGCAAAATAAATGCCTTTTTAGGATGTTTCGCAAGCTTGTGTCGATTTTTTGGGGCGGGTTACATCTATAAGTACACAAAGTCACCCGTCTGTTTGTTCAGGGTCTTTAAATACAACGTCACCTCTTTGACCGGGAGGATATCCCACAATGCACCTCCAGCACAACCGACCTCCCAGTAATCTGCCTTTGGTTTACAAGTCGGAGTGAATCGAGCCGCAGAGTGCACTGCGGTCCGTCTGCGGATCGATGGCGATACACTCCATAACACCCACACGGATCAATGAGACAGCAGTCCGTCAATACGGCAGCAGTTAACCCAGCTGATTAGGGGGAATACGGGGAATGTCACAACCCCCCCACCCCAAAAGAGTCCACGGATATTAAAGCTGCACTTCTTTCCTGAAAGATCCAATCCGTCAGCACGTCGACCAATTTGACGAAGCCTTTAGTGGGGGGGGGGCAATTAAATGTGCCGGGCACAGCAGTGTTGATGGACAGATAGGGTCTATCTGTTGGTGATTGGCTTTTTAATTGAGTTCCCCCCACCTGCACTGATCTCTATCGTAAGCCCTTGGACCGTGTCTAAGGTGGGGGGTTGAGCAGAGAAGTGGCGGCGGCCAGATGGAGGAGGAAAACACCGAGGTACGACAGCGGTGCTTTTATCGGGTCTGTGACGAGTGCATGTACAACATTTACAAGCAGACGCTAAAAAAAGGACAATACAAACACACGCATTAAATCATCTCAAACACCTGTTTGGGTACGAGGAGAGACGAGCTGCTGCATCCAAACACCACACATAAGAAGTGGACGTCATGGTGACGTCACACGTTTAATGTGTGGACGACAGTTTTGAAGCCTCGATTTCAGCATTTTGGTCTGTCGCTACATTGTTTGTTTTTTTTGCAACCAATGGAAGGAAATGGAATGACCATAATTGGACTGTAGATGAGCGACGGGTGGATCTGACGAACACAAGCAGCAAACTTACTGGATCTGCTAACAAAGTTAGCTTCTATAATTCAAAGTCAACTTCACAGCTAAAGTGTTAAAGTCATCTTAGTAGCTAACTAGCATTGGTAGCCACCTGTCAATCAGCAGGTAAGCCCCTCCTAAAGCATCCCCTGCTTTCTGGTCTGGTGGACTCTAAATGGACCATAATGTACTAAATGAACATCATGCTGGATTGAAGAAGACTTGAAACTAGAGATTGAGACCATAAACTCATGTTTACAATGTTTACTGAGATAATACATCAAGAGAGAAGTAGGACCATTTTCTCATAGACTTCTATACAACCAGAGAGGAGTCGCCCCCTGGTGGCCAGCAGAGAGAAGTAGGACCATTTTCTCATAGACTTCTATACAACCAGAGAGGAGTCGCCCCTCTGGTGGCCAGCAGAGAGAAGTAGGACCATTTTCTCATAGACTTCTATACAACCAGAGAGGAGTGGTCCCCTGGTGGCCAGCAGAGAGAATGACAGTTTAAGGCACTTCAGCTTTGGCTTCACTTTTCAGAACCTGGAGGTTGCCGCCTACCTGATCCTAACATAACAGAAATATTAACTGTCCACTGAAGAAAAACATCGGTCAGACGTACACCACCAACACCAACTTAGCTACGTCATTTAATACGACTTTTTAAGGCGTGAGCGGTTATACACGATAAAATGTGACTTTCTTGACGTGTAACGTTGACCAGAAGGGGCGAGACTTAGCCTCTCTATAACATTCAGGTCTTCCACATTTTACCGTGTAATCCTGCAGACTTCTATTACTTTTCCGATAAGTAATGTATCCAATAGGACGCCTGCTCTCTGCTCTAGAGGCGTCTCTCCATGTGTGGTGGTATCAGCCTGCTGATTGGTGCGCGGGGAGAAGGGCTCTTTGTAAAGGGATTGAAGTGAGAGTTTAAATGGGCGCTAATCTCACTCGCTGAACATCCCCGAGCTGCAGGGGGTCTCATCCAAACACACAAGACTGAAAAAAATCCCCCTTCTTCTTCCACATATACACACACACACACACACACACACACACACACACACACACACACACACACACACACACACACACAACACACACACAGTCGCTGTCACACAGTTAAGCCGGGCCTCTCCACAACGCGGGGGTAAAGTCACGGAGGTCAGTGCTCAGTTTCCACATCAAACCCGGGAGCAGAGGCCAGAGTCTCATCCCCCCCACCTCCTCCTCCTCCTCCTCCCACCTTTCTCTACTCCCTCCCCCTCCCCTCCCCCCAAACACACACCCTCCTCCTCCTCCTCCTCCTCCCCTTTCGCTGGATGTACAAATGCCTTTGCTGTCAGCTCTGCCCCGGTCCCCCTGTAATTGAAAATAACAGCCAAGGGCCGGCCCCCCGGCCACTCTCCCCAACCTGGTGACTCCCCCCCCCCCCCCCCCCCCCCTGACAGCCACCCATCAATACCAATGACTATTACCCTGGAAGTGAGAGCGCTGCCGTTGACATCCAAGACACCACCCCTGCAACACTCCCACACACACACACACACACACACACACACACACAGACACACACACACACCCCCACCAGTGTCCTTCCTCAGCTACCCGAGCCTCCTAATGTTTAACCCGTTGCTAACAGCCTCATTTCTGTCTCTAAGCTGCAACACACACACACACACACACACTCTCACTCTCTCTTAAGGCATGCACAGAACTCTTGACAAGCAGCAAACTTTTCCCCTCTCACTCCTCCACACACTCCTGTTCCTCGCCGCTCAGCTGATGTTGAGGAGGTAAATAACAGGAGACTGATCTCACCACGGAGCCGGCACTCTGAAGTCAGGATGCTCCTCGCTGCATAATCACTTCTCTCTCTCTATCTCTCTCTATCTTGTCATGACAGCTTATGCATTTGGGAAATATGTGTGTCCAGGTCCAGTCAGCACCACGCTGCCCCCCCCCCAACCCCCCATCTCCACCCACCAACACACCAAACACAATGCCATAGGTGATCAGAGCTGTCATCTGCTCTGACAGGGAAATGACAGCTGAACGAGACGCACAAGCACAAAGCCCAGCAACGTGACAGACGCAGAGACGCAGAGACGCAAAGACGCAGCGGCGGCAGCAGCAGCGGAGGAACAGGACTAGAAAAATGCACAGACCTTGTCAGGAGCTGCAGAGCCGTGGAGACTGTTTTCCTTTCTACAATCCTCTCTGTCTCCTCGCCTCCTCTCCCTCTCCTCTCACCCTGCGCGCGCGCGTAAGTGTGTGTGTGTGTGTGTGACAATGAGTGAGTGAGAGAGTGAGAGAGTGAGTGAGCAGCTCCCTCCCCCTTTTTTTTTTTTTTCTGCTGCCTCTCAGCTGCTCGGCTCGGGCAGTTCTCAGGAAATGAATGGGGAGCCGCACAGAGAACTGTTGTACTTGCAAATGACTTACCCCGAGTCACATGATCCGCTAAATGTAGGGTGGGCCGGTGGGTGGAGGCTCCACGGGCGAACGGGGAAGACAATATACTCTAAGCTTTAACAGCGTGCATCGAATTACACGGGGGCCCCTCCGGGGAGGTTTCCGACGCGTCCGCCTCTCAGCACAGCAGCACCGAGCGCGCGCTCTCTACCTCCCCTCGCGGAGCGCAGCGGCGGCGGAGAGGAGCGGCGCGCGGGGCTCGGTGGGGTGAGCCGCCGGCCGGAGCGCCTCCCCGTTTAAAGGGGACGGAGGGAGGGACGGAGGGGGGGACGGAGGGGGACAAGTTCATTATTCTGATTTAACTGGTGGTTCACGACGGAGACAGGAAGTTGTTGTTTTCAGGAGGAGAATTAAGCTTTTTTTTTCTTTCATAAAAACATTTGAGAACTTAATTAACTTCAGTCGTTTGTTTATTTTTTATAAGGAAATGTATTCGAAACTATTTTCATAATTAATCATCATTTTAAGCAAGAATTGTCAAACAATAACTGGAAAAATACATAGTTTAGACAGTTGGACCCCCCCAAAAACAATTTATTCACTTTACATCCAGCTTTAATCTAATGTTCTATAGAACAAACAATTAAATCAAGAATAAAGCTAAACATTTTTTAATAGTTCAGATATGTATCTAAGTATGAGATATTTTGATTTGTAGATGAA
>CM056830.1:25847088-25849588 GCA_029853015.1 Chelidonichthys spinosus
CCTGATAAAGTCACACAATCACTCATTAAACTGAACGTCAGGATTGCTTTCCTGCTTTTATCATATTTCCATGTTGTGTTTTCTCCGAGGGGCCGCGTCCCAATATGATGCAACGTCTCTGTGACTGTGAAGTGATGTTTTTTGGGGGGGCGGTATAGCGTATAGCACATCAGCATGTGGCTGTTCCTCCACCGGGACCTCCCCGTCACATGGATCCACCTTCCCAGATGGATTGGCCCTCTCTTTAGTCATGCAATATTCTCACACACGCGGGTAATAATATAATAATAATACAAACGAACGCCGCTGCAGAGTAAATTATTGATTCGCACATACAAGTTATACATTTATTTATTCACGTCTGCCATCGACTGGATTCCTGCATAATGTGTGACATTAAACCTACAGAAATTATCTTGTGCTTAACAACCAGTGAAATGTCGCACTTTTCTTGTGGAGAAATCCAGAAGAAAAGCAACAGAGAGAAATGGAGCGTTAGGACATCTGCTGGCTCCGGGGGTCGAGTGGCGAAGCATGCATGTGTGTGCATGTGTGTGCATGTGTGTGCATGTGGGTGTGTGTTTGTCCAGGCGTCGGTACACCTGCTCGGAGTGGGCCGGCTCTGTGGGCCGGCGTGGAGCTCTGTGGATCCCCCTCCAGGCCAGATCTCTGTCAGGCCCTGCCAAGGTCAGCCTCCTGCCAGGGAGGGGGGGGGGGCGCTTCAGCATGACCACCAGGGCCTCAGCAGGCTGTGTCTAATAGCAACCGCAAAGCTGATGCACACACACACACACACACACACACACTCCCAGAATGAACTTTAACACCGATACAGAGACACAACGAAGCCAGCGAGGACACATTTCTGCTTCTCAGCTCTGCAAATACGTTTAAAACGAACAAAAATAACAATAAAAGGAATATTGTGGATTAGCTGACGGAGTAACTCTGAGCTTCAGAGGCAGCTGGGAAAGTAACAAGGAGACCTGTGTGTTTTTCAGAAGTGCTAGCTCCGTATTATGTCGCTCCGCAGCTATCCGTTACCTGGATCGGCTTACTGGAGGCGGCGAAACCAAAGGGGGCGGAGCCTACCACGCTGACAAAAATACCTGAGTCACTTCATGTGAAAGGAATGCAATGAAAATACTGCAACAGTGAGATGATGATGAATGTAAATCTTGTCCGTGTTGCTCTGAGCTGTTGTTGGTGTTTTTACCCAGAAGACACCAGCGAGCGGCGAGATGAGAGGTGAGGCTCCTCACATGGAGACGGAGGCACCTGAATAGTACGGCAGCACTGGAGCAATTATCCACCCCCCTCGCTGCTGTCAGGCCTGTCATCAACACTGAGGTGTGTGTGTGTGTGTGTGTGTGTGTGTGTGTGTGTGTGTGTGTGTGTGTGTGTGTGTGTGTGTGTGTGTGTGTGTGTGATAAGCCACCAGAGCCCTCAGTGTTGCTCCTTTTGTTGCTCTTTTTCCAGCCAGCAGCCTTTTTTTTTGTTGGGGGGGGGGGGGGGGGGATTCTAGCGACGAGACCTCGTGTTGTTCCCCTTTGGCAGCTCGACCCCTCCCAGACTCTCCCCTCCTGCCTCCCCCTCACCTCTCCCTCTCTCCCTCTCTCCCTCTCTCCCTCCACTCCCTCCCAGGCGTTTGGGTAGAGAGGGAACAGCCAGTGCTCTCCAAACACAAGGACAGAAGCTGCCAGCAGGTAGCCATGGCAACAGCTTCTCTCTCACCCGCCACTTCCCCGCTCGGTAAAAAAAAAAGGGAGTGTGGAAAATCGCAGGGCCCCTCTCTCTCTCTCTCTCTCTCTCTCTCTCACAGTCCAAATTAGACGGGTCACAGTGTTTTTCTGGCACCCGTTTAAATAATCATAGAGATGGATGTGCGTCGAGGGGAGGAGGAGGAGGAGGAGGAGGAAGGAGAGGTGAGGCGGGGGCACGCCAAGGAAGTAGAATGGGGGTGTTAATCACAAAAAAAAGCACAACAAATTGTTGTTTTTTTGCAGACTTGTGGGCGGTGACGAGGATGCTCGGGGTTTAGGAGTGCAGGAAGAGTCGGAGTCGTAATAATTCCAATTGTGTCGTTTCAGCAGAGAGAGAGAGAGGATGTGAACCAATCGATTCCTCTTTCCGAGATCCGTCTCTCCTGCAACTTCTGCGTCTGAAACATCGTAGAAACCTCTTCAACTCTCGTACAATCGCTGCTGGCAGATAAACTTTACACTTTCCTCTCTTTTGTCTTGTTCTATAGACTCCTGCAGCAGGCTGACGTAAAGTTTATATATCTGTGCAAAGAGGTGCCGATATTAAGAAGAAGAAAAAAATGTCTCGGACGGTAAAACCCAGAATGTTTTCTTTTCATGAGCTGCTGCCACGGGTCCGCTCCGGCTCTAATAGCATAGCTGGCTTTTGAAAATAATTCACCCCCTGCTTATTTTCTACTTGATTTAGTCCGTCGAAGCCTTCCCCCCTCATCAGGGCCGAGGTTTGCTTTTCCTTT
>CM056830.1:25854588-25912088 GCA_029853015.1 Chelidonichthys spinosus
TGCTTTATTTCCTCTCCGCATGTTTAAACTGAGATCCGACTACCTGAAGAAGAATGGATGATGTTTCTACTCCTTCTTCCTCTCTCTGAAGTATACTTCTGCAGTTATCGTTGTAATCATCTTCAGACCTTCAACAGACAGATCCACTTCAACATGCATTAACTAATTGTGGTCAACAATAAAGCTTTCGAATGGTTTGATGGAGTTTATAGATTTTTGTTTGGTTTTTGTTTTCTTCTTCATCAAACTACAGAATACTTTTTTTTCCGTGTGTCTTTCTCTGTGATGTCTTTACTCTTGATTTTTCTGCTGGAGTTTATATGGGCAGTTCTTACCGGTCTGGATTTACAAGACAGGCAACTGTCCTGGGGGCGCCTTGGGTCCCTAAGGGGGTCTCAGACGTCCTCGGGTGTCAATTATGTTCTAGTTATTTCACAAATGTGTTTGGGAATGTATAAAACACTATGAACTGACATTATTGCAGATTTTTGCACAAATGAAGCCTCCAGTTCGGCATTTTGGCCGTCGCCAGCGGAATTTTTTGCAACCAGAGAAGGAAGTAGCCATATTTGGACTGCAGAGGAGCGACAGGTGGATCTGAGGAACACAAGCAGGGCAGAGCAACACCCTTACTGGATCTGGATCCATCTGGATTCTGGTGTGAAACTGCTAATAAAGTTAGCTTCATAATTCAAGTTCAAGTTACAGCTAAGTGTTAAAGTAATTTTAGTAGCTAACTAGCATTGATAGCATGTTAGCTACCTGTCAATCAGCAGGTAAGCCCCGCCCCCTAAAGCCTCCCCTGCTTCCTGGTCTGGTGGACTCTAAATGGAACATAATGTACTAAATGAACATCATGCTGGATTGAAGAAGACTTGAAACTAGAGATTGAGACCATAAACTCATGTTTACAATGTTTACTGAGATAATACATCAAGAGAGAAGTAGGACCATTTTCTCATAGACTTCTATACAACCAGAGAGGTGTCGCCCCCTGGTGGCCAGCAGAGAGAAGTAGGACCGTTTTCTCATAGACTTCTATACAACCAGAGAGGATTCGCCCCCAGTTGGCCAGCAGAGAGAATGACAGTTTAAGGCACTTTAGCTTGAGTTCACTTCTCAGAGCATGGCTTGAACCCACACAGCTGATGAGGATTTGGTGGTCAAAGGTCACTACGACCTCACATAACTCATTTTTGGCCATATCTCAAGATTTTGTTTTATTGTTGTTTTGCAACCAGAAATAACCCGGAGACGACCAAAATGTGACAATTAACAACTTTTGAAAGGGTTAAAGTTGCTAATGTTAGCATGTATGTTAACACCCTAAACTGAGCTTGTCAACATGATAAACATGATAACATATATATATATATATATATATATATATATATAGTATGCAGTATATATATATATACACACATTTTTGTTCAAATACTATGGTATGAGCACTCTTCATAACAGATCCGTTTGGAAAAGGCAAATTTTGCCTGCAGAAAAGCAAACACCTTTCCTGACCGATTGCACTCCCCCCCCGGCAAGTTCTCCTCCCCCTGCCTCCTCCCTCCCCTCCCTCCCCCATGTATGAACCCAGAGAGAATCTGGGTGAGGTGTCAGGCCGGGAGAAAAAAAAAGAAGCCGCCCTGTCCACTCCAGACCCAGATGTTCCTTATTGATCCCCCTGTGGATTTGGCTGAATGTAACCGTGCTCCCTCCCTCCCTCCCTCCCTCCCTCCCTCCCCCTTTCTCTCCCTCTCTCTCTCTTACATGCTCACACAGTTGCATATGTTTTACACTTTATGTATGTGCATGTCCAGTGGAAGCTGGAAGTACAGTTTCCCCTTCTGAAGTTTCTAATGCAACAACCAGTAGTTTGGGAGTAGCACCCCCTCCCTCCCTCATGTCCACGGTGCCGTCCTCGACAGCCCCTCTCGGCTGTTTCTGGTTAATAATGTAGCATGCCTCGCTGTCTGATGTTGCATTGGGTTGCTGTGGCACCACAGAAGAAGCTGTCTACCTTTCCGGTAGACGCGGCAACTGGTTGCCAAGGAATTGGTTTCAGGGAGGAGGCGAGGGAGGAGGGGGAGGAGGAGGAGGAGGGAGTGTAAAGTAGAGGTCTGGCAGGAGACGAAAACGGCAAAGACAAAGAGAGTGAGAGGAAACAGACCGGGAGAAGAGGAGAGGAGAAGCCCAGCCTCCTTGTTAGCTCCCTGCTAAAAAAAACTGTTGCTCATCACGCTCTGCCAGATTTCTTGTTCGTAATGATAAAACCCAGACGGAGCAGGTGGGATGTTTCCGAAGGCAGGTTTTTAACATAAGAGATATAAAAGACTCGAATGCTGCTGCTGCTGCTGCTGCTGCTGCTGGTGTTTGTCAAATATCCTCCGGTGTAACGTGGAGTTCATTGTGTGGACGGACGCTAACCTGGTGGAATCAGACGCCTCAGGAATCCCCAGCCCCCAAAAACAGATGTAAATTCTAGCTTCTTTATCTAAAATCTCATGTGTTTGCATAAAAGAGAAGAAGGATCGAGTTTGACGACTCGTTGTGGGTGGAACATGTCATTCACCGGCTCCACGCTGTATATTTATGGCATTACAAGCGTAGACATGGTTCCTGAATTGACGGATTGAGCTGCTTGTCAATGTTTCACTTAAAGGTCTTTACCACCAGGTTTGCACACACACACACACACATTCAGCATATACAGATCCACCATAACTGCTTGATACGTATGGAAAAGCCGACTCCATGCCTCCGAGGCCTCAGCACGGTGTTTTTTGATATTTTTTTGCGGTGGTTAATCTGATTCTGCAGCGAGGGGGTAACACAAGCAGCGAGCTGTGTCAGAGATGTCTCTTTTTTAACCAGCGAGCTGCTCCTTTACATCAATGAGATTTGTCTTTATCTGCCTGCTTGCAGCTTGTGGCTCAGATTTCTGCCCTCTGTATACGGGCGCCGGGTCGTAGGAGGCGACGTGGGCGAAGGTGCGTGGCATCCGGCCTAATGCACAGCCTGGAGAGAGAAAAAAACACTAACACTTCGTATTCACTGTGACTCCTTGAACGCCGCCACAGTTGAGGCTCTCACATTTTCAGATTTTTTTATTTATTTTAAAAACGAATTTCAGTGAATGAGTCACAGGTTTGAAAAGATATTCCACGGGACATGGTCTTCCAATTTGGGTCGTGGCGTTGAGATGAAAAAGGAGTCAAATGAAAAGCGATATAGCACAATAGGATGGTTTCGCTGGGTGTCTATGTTCATATTTAAAGGTTGTTTGTGAAAGTCTCACCATGAACGCCGTGCCCCCCCTCAGACCCCAGGACTGCCTTGTGTTTGACTCAGGATATTCCCCGCTGGACCACATTCCACTGTCGTTCCGTTATTCTGGACCGGGTCCTCGCCTCTTCCTGCCAAAGAAACGCTCCCCATAAACACACATCCAAACCCCAAAGAAACCCTCCCTCTGCTGGGGGGGGGGCTTCCAGAAAGGCTTCGTTTCCACATTCAAACACACACATTGTACACTTACTGTACACACACTATAACACACAGAATCATCCATTATTAGAACTCCACATTGGGCATGATATGCATAATTGCTACTGGGACACGTGTCATTCTGTCAAATGGAGCTCTACTATCAGTTGTCTTTTTTTGTTGCACAAGCTGAAGCTCGTTTTCAGGACTTTTGAGGACATTCGTGAGACTTTTCTATCACGAAGGGATGTCGAAATCTTTCCCCAATTCGTGTTATTGCCTCATGTTTCTTCCCGTCGAGCTCCCATTAACCATGAGGTAATGGGAGTAATGGGAGGCGGGCGGGACACTTGTTGCTCGGCCCCTAGTAGACACTCGGCGTCTCGTCAGTGCAAACAGACGGATTATTTTCACTGCTTGTTAAGCTTGTTAACATCTATTTAACTGCACACCCTATTGCAGAGATCTTCAACAGGAGGGTCCATAGAGTTACTTGATCCCAAACTTTATTTAAAAAATACACATTAACATGAATACAACCTATATTAAGCAAATATAAGTCTTCCTGTTTGTTCAAAGTTATGAGGTGAAATTGTGATGTAGAAAAAGAGAATTACAATATGAATCCGTCAATTATTATTTTAACGGCTTAACCTTGTATAAATACATCATAACAAAGTACTGTTGTACATGGCACTATAGGCTGCAGTATGATTATTGACCCGGTTCATACGGTATGTAATAGGGGGTCCCTCCACTGTGTCACTATAGGCCTTGGGGTCCTGAAACACGTTGAAGACCTCTGATCTAATGTAATCATTGGTGAAACGTTCTAATGAGCAAACCTCTGTTTTTTTTAAGCTACAGCGTTTTAACTCGTATGGCATTTCTTCTCCCAGTCCACACGCGGCGGTCAGTGTGTTCGACGAAAGCTCCTCAGGTGTTCCCGAGTGAACTCGGGAGCATCAATTATTCAGTTCGATCACCCTGTCTCCGTCCTCCTTCCCTCGCTGTGGAGGGACCTGCACCGCCGCTCAGGCAGACAGACAGGGAGGATGAGGGCAGCCCTGTAGATCGCCAGACTGGAGCCTGGAAGAGGCCTGGAACAGGAGTGTTCATTAAAGTCGCCCCCAAGAGCATCGGCATAGGAGAGGATAACAAGACCCTAGGGTGGCTGGTGTGGGCCCTCACTCCTCAAAAACCATAAATGTATTCCCCTTCATCCAGACAAATCCACAGTCTACTGTGTCAGCAAAAACACACACACACTTCCACCTTTGTTGGAGTATAGACTCTTCACTTTTTTTTTGTTTGACCTTATACTTTGCTCATAACTTGAAATATATAGGATGAGAAAATATTTTCCCAACCTGGGTCTTATTATTTTAGTTTTTTTGGCCACTGGATCCGATACAGTAACATTTTTTACTCTGGAACTGTTTTACAAGGCCAAACTTTTGCACGCCAACCAAATATGAAATCAGATGCACCTTATTATCCAAAACACTTATCGCCAACGTTGTTGTTGGTGACCTCCGGTGGTTTAGCTTCCTTACCACAGTGATGTAGGATCAGACCCACAAGCTTCATATATTTGCTCCAGAGCCCCAAAAAATGGTATTCAGGACCGCAATACTGACCTCAGACAACTGCAGAGACTCCAGGCCTTACTGGTCCTAGCTAGGAAAGCAAGGTACCGATTATCTAGCCAGGCTAGCTGGTTCACCTCGTTATGCTAAGCTACTATTTATCGTACTTTTCTTATCCAACTCTCAGCAAGAAAACAACTTAGTATATTCCCCCAAAATGTTGACCTGATATAATTTCATTATGTAAGTAAAAGTAACTTTTTACTTAATCTTCTACTTTCAGTTAGTGTTGGATTTGGCGGTCTCTGTGGACAAAAGTGGTACTGTTCCCAAGCACCAAATTCAATTTAGAAAACTCATTTTAACTTCTGCAGCAGTCCTGGTTCTGGTTCTCCCGCGCCCCCCTTCCCTCCAGAGGTCCCGGCAATAAATAGAAATCGCCGATCATCTGCTGAAGGTCTTGTTTACTTATGTATGTCGGATGCGGTTAAATTGTTTTTTTAAGGAGGGGGGGGGGGGGTACCCTGTTTACATATTACCACCAATGGTGAATGCCTTACAATGCAGCGATTTGACTGAATGCACGAGACCTTTACCCGAACCAGAGAGACCGCTTCCAGACTGCGTGCGCGTCTGCATTTGATGGCGTGTGATAATACCAGTTACTTATAACTTTATTGGGGCTCGTTAACGTCGGCTTGGGTGTAAAACTCGCCTCAAACATCTCCCTTTGTAGAGTTACTTATGAATTACTGGAGATTGACTTGATGAAGACCAGATGCTAGTAGTGGTTGAATGGGGAGATTAAAGACATTAATGTGTTATGAGATGTTGTCATATAGACGAAGGGTGCGTTTCAGACATCGGAAAAGATCCTACATCCTACTTGTGGAGTCGGAATTACGAGAACATTCACGTGCTTTGTGGTCGGGATGAACTGAAGAAATTGCAGAAGTAAGGTTTGCTGTTATCTACGTACTTTACGCTAGCGGATTCTATAGTCCATTTGTTATGGATTGATTGATAGATATCATCTATATCTATATTAGAGTTATCATGTAGGAAGGTTCTGGTCGGCCCAACTCAGGAACTCTGGAGTTTCCCGACTCGTGATTTTAGGGGGGCGTTCATGTGCACTTTCCGAGTCTGCAACTCGAATTTACCATAATTCCAATACAGCATGAAGGCAGCATTGGTTCCGATGTAAGGGGCATCAGTTTTAAACTGAGACTGTTCAGAACTAATTAAAGGTTCTTCTCCTGGTTCCAACCAATAGTGCAAAGGTCAGGTTAAGATTACGACAGATTCCGTGCATTCATGTTTATTTGGGATTATTGTGGTTAAACTGAATGTAAAATGTTATCGGAAAAATCTTTGAATGGAGGCCGGAACACGGCAAGAAAATTGTCAAAAAAAAGACACAACCCAGCAGCCAATGCACTCAATACACTCCAAAGATGTTGAGTCTCTAATATTTGTTTTATCCAGCTGCTAGCTATCCAATAACTCTCACCTCCATACGGAGCAGCGAACATTTAAAAGAGCCGTAACTAACCGTACGACTCCTCGGGGAGGCGGCCGCCTGACATATGTGTCTCTTGGGGGTCTCGGAGATCTAACTTTTTTCAAGGGGGGGGGGGGGGGGGGGGGGGCGGCTACCTTCCCTTGTTCCCCTTACCACGGCTTTTTTCAGAAAAGACCCCCAAGCGATGCTGCACTGAGCCAGGCCCGAGCAGCAAGCTGAAATTAAAGCTGTTTCACTGCGGTTAGTTGAATAGTTGGACAGTGAGAGCATGGGGTGGCCCAGAGTCAAGGCTAGGCTGTCTGGGCTAGTGAGTGGAAATCTCAACAAAAAAAAGAAATGCTAAGGGTTTGTGGAGGACAGAGAGAGGGGGGTGCAAAATAAAGGATTAGAGGAAACTCTCACAGTGACCTGAAGGTTTCTGTGGATTTTGTTGGTGAGGGAGGGAAAAGCAAGGAACGGGATGTGGGTGTACTCTAGTGCTGCAAATCTACTAAATGGACTGTCACCACTCCTGCTGGTAGAGCAGCATACTGGGAAGGAATGCGTTGCATAAGATGATAAGATGTTGGCTCAACGGGACATATATACAGCGTTAGTGGTCATCGTAATGGAAACAGGAGATATGTTTTGCACAAAGAAAGAACATATCCCTTCAGTCAGGCTGCGACGTAAAGACACATCATCCAACACGGTTAATAATTGCTTCCAATTGTTGTATTTAAGCGGAGAGCGCTGATCATGTGGTCGTCTGAGGGTTAGGTGGCTTGTGGCTGGACTTCAGCCACAGAGTTGGAAGTGTTTATTGAATTATATAACTGCCTGGCATAAATCTAGGCTAAGGAGCAAAGTGGGAGGGGGGGTTTGGATCTACACCCCCACCCCCATGACTCGCCGGGTTCGACCACAAGTCCGGCCCTCCACATTCTTCACCCTCTTGTTCACTGCGTTTTTGTGGGCATCTGTGTCGTTTTCTTTCCTTCAAAAACAGAAAATGAATCAAAACCACATAAAACATGTCAGCGGCACGTTTTTCCTTAACGGATGATTTCACCCTCCCCGCCCCCCCGGACCCTTCGTCCAGAGCACCCGCTGCAACGGGATCGTGCATGATTGTAATCACAACATTGCCCTTTTTTATTTTCTATTTTTAATGCACGTTGGCCGCCGTACAAGAGCAACATTTCTGCTCATGTTTTCAGGCCACAGCGAGCTTGGAAGCATACGTATAATGAGTGAATTCCTCAGCCAAGTTCCCTTTAAACATCTCAGAGGGGTTCATGCAACGTATGGATCTGGTCTTTTCAAAGAGGAACAGGAGCCGAGACATCTGTGTGACTAGCAAGGGACTGATCCTCTCCACCAGAACACTGGGACGAGGGAAACCGGAGATTATCTGGTCACATTGCATATCACGGCCATATATTCTCTGCACAATAGTACACGCACGGCTTCCCATTAAGTGGTCTGTGTCTGATTTTATAATGCAATTTGAATGACGCAGCCCAGTTAGCACACTGTTAAACGTGCACACGTATACGTCGAGGTGGAACTCTCCCGTGGACAAGCATTCCTAATCGCATCGAGAGGAAACCTATCTACTGTGTGGAGCTTTTTTCCATTATCAACCATCCACCGGGTTCCTGTTGCGGCGGGGGTCCCTGCGCCCGGTTTAAGAGTCCCCCCACCACCACCACCACTATGCCCCCGAGGGGGAAAAGGATGGTATAAATGGGGATGACGGGGGAGAGCAGGGCTTAACTACTTCTCTGCATTATGTTTTTTTTTTTTACACTTGCAATAATGCTGTAAAAGTAGAAGATGATTTCATCACCGCGTGCTTTTGTAATTTTGACTTTGCAGGGAGGATACAGTGCCTGAAACTACGACAATCAATCTGCACCGTTTCTATCGATTCACTGAGATTTGTCAGTGGACGTGGTAGGTGGTTTCATTTTTGATTGTGTGTGTGTGTGTGTGTGTGTGTGTGTGTGTGTGTACCGTACATTGTGAAGTACACACGACAAGAGTCTGTGTTTGTACGTGCCAGAGTGCACAGCAATGGAGGGCTTGTGTTCTCACATATGTGACCTCCTGTGTCCTAGAATGTTGCCTCCACCCAACCACCACACCCCCCTGGTACACACCACACACACACACACACACACACGTATTCCACCCTAGACAGGCCAGGTTGCCAGAGCTACACAAACTCCCACCCATTAGCGGCAGGATTCCAGGATAACCATGGCAACCAGTCTCTCACCCCCGGGGAGACGAGCAGTAGAACTGAAAGGCTCCATTCAATTTCCACATCCCAGTACAGCACACACAAAAGGACACACATGCACACTTTTTTTTTTCGCACACCGACACACACACACACACACACACACACACACACACACACACACTCACTCACACACAGACATGGACACGTCCAACGCAACCCACTTGCTCTAACAGCCTCGCAGTCACTCCAGCCTTCCCCGCCTGCCTGCCTGCCTGCCTGCCTCCACCCGGGTGAGTGGGAAGCTTGTTAGAGAGACCGCACACTACATCCTCTCACCCACGGCCCCGGACTGCAAATACTCAGAGCACCAGCGAAGCATTAATTACACCTCACTCATTGTGATTAGACACACTTTTTCAGAGGAAGTCGACAGACGAGATTACCTCACTCTCTCTTTCTCTCTGCAGCCACAAAGCATCTTATAACGACAAAAAAACCTCCACGCCGGGTCGTGACTGCATCCGTGCATTCTTGTCTAACACCCAGCAGACACACGTGGAAGGTGAGAGTACTTTTGATGCAGAACGAGAGAGAGCCAGGCAGAAGGGAGATGTCGGTACCCGATGAGAGAGAGAGTATTAATTCAGTCGGCTAATAAGGACGTAGTTATGAAACCCCGACATCCCCACTTGAGCGAGCGCAGCATGCTTTTCCCTCCCGGGTCTCAAACTGCTGAAATGTGCTCGCTGGGTTTAAACCGAAGAGGAGAGTAAAGGTTAATGACGCACAGTGGGAAATCAAGCTCTTAAGTATCACAGATAGCATCACGAGAAGAAACGGGATGAGGGAGGTAAAGCAGCGGGATGATGAGGAAGATGAAGGAATGATTGACAAACCTGGGCATTGAGCCCACGCAGACCATTAAACGTGAGCCCGCCTCGAATCAATTTGGGAAATTATCTATTCAAGAAAATCTTGAGCGCTCGGCAGCACAGTGGGGGGGTGAAGATGTGCGAGGGTGTGTCGTTGAGATGGACGGACAGGTGGGAAGACATGTGCAAATATTATTATAAAAATGATATGTGGTGTTGTTTGGGAAATAATGCAGGAGGGGGAGGGAGGGAGGAGTGAGGCTGGCACTAATGACGGGTTCGCCCAGGGCCACATAAGTACAGCTGTCTCCCCTCCCCGACTTCAGCTATGTCAGATCAGCATAATAAAACCCAGTGTGATAGTCGGCGCTCTGCAGGAACAGCTGGGCGTCATGGTGGAGAGGGAAAAAAGTGAGCAAAAGACAGAGAGAGAGAGGAGAATTGTGAATCACCAAATCCTTCCGGGAGAGTTTCTTGCACACAAACAACCCGGTGATGCTCAGGGAGACTCTGGTTGTAGAGAACCTCCTCGGCTCGGACGCATCACAACGCTTTTTCATCGAGTTTCCAGAGGTTGACGTCAGAAAGCGTCCAGAGCTCCACGCTGAGTCACACACACACATGCAGGCGTTGCCCACCTCGTCTTTGCTTCGGGTGCCCTTAGTGGCCTCGTGTGCGTAAACACACACACACACAATGCATGATGTCACTCCTCCTCCTCCGACCTCACACACCCAGAGCCCCCCCGTATCGCTGATATCACACGAGTCTTAGGGGGCTTAACCCTGAACACACACACAGATAAAGGCCATCTCTTTTTACATGTTATTTGCACTTTTTATTGGACGGGGCCTTTTACATGTAGGAGGATATCTGCCTGTCTGACTCACTCCTCGGTCTGTCTGACCACCCCCTCCTTCCAGCCTGCAAGCACTCTTTGTGAGCCTCTTGCCTCCTCCTCCTCCTCCTCCCTCTCGCCTGTGTTTTGTCTTAATCGCCGGTGAGGTGATGCGAGGCCGAGCCGAGGAGCCATAATGTGATTAGAAGGAGTTCTGTCGTCGCCCGTGGGACTGTGGTCACATTTTGTCAGGGATCTGGGGAGATGTCCCTCGATTGAGATCCCCACGGTGTTTGAGCCTCACCTCTCCCTCTGTTTTATTTAATTATTTATCTTTTTGGCCTTGTTTTTAAAAAAGTGTCAGCATGTGTGTGTGAGCAGACCAGAGGGAATAAGAGGGTCTGGGCAGCACGTCTGTGGCGGTTTAAAGTGTGTGTGCATACATATAAATGTGTAATCCCTCTGTGTGTGTGTGTGTGTGCGTCCAAGGATGCTGAGTGTATTTGTTAAGGCCTCCAGAGGCTACACAGATGAATGGAGCATCGGTGCCGAGGCGAGATACTGCCCAACATGTGCTGCAGCTGGACCCCGGGGAGGATTTTTTTTTTTTTTAGCGTGTTTGCCAGACTGCTGTGAGGAGGAGGAAGAGGAGGTGACGGTGAGGAGAGGAAGAGTGGTTCTCGTCAGGAAAGAAAAGAGGGGTTTAGACATGACAGGTGTGTCATTAATCACAAGGCAGGTGTTGGTGGATGGATGGGGGGTGGGGGGGGGGACCGGACCAGTCGTGGGAATAGGAAGAGGTGTGTTTAGTCGTTTTCTTCTGTGCACTTCATTATCGTGGAATTCCTTCTACCTTCCCCAGGTCTGTGGTCTGGCCATTTTACCATGAGCCTCTCTGGCAGCCACATTCATGACAGGTAGAGAGAGAGAGAGAGAGAGAGAGAGAGAGAGAGAGAGAGAGAGAGAGAGAGAGAGACACTCGGCAGGAAGCAGATCTGTCAGCGTGCTAACTAAAACATGTCAGGGTGGTGCTGCTGTGCGTCTCCGTGTGCCAGTGTGGATAGCTGATTTGGAGATCCAAGGCTGCCGCAGAGAAGACTATCGTCTCGTACAGCTTGAGAGGACGAGGAGACAAGGAAGGAGGCTTTGAGAGAGAAGGAGTATATCTGCAAAATCGGGGGTGATGGAGGGCGAGAGGAGGGGGGGAATCAAGGCATAGCTAAACTATGAGACGCAGTGAAATGTGTCAGCGAGTGTGTTCCTGGCCTCTGGGGAGCCAACTCCTCTCTCTGGACTAGACTGAGCCCACCTGAGTCTCACACTCCCCCACCTCCCTACACCCCTCCAGCTGTTTCATTCTCCCCTCCAAACCCCATCACCCTTATCTCCATCCTTCAAAGTGTACAACTACAAGCCCTGATGCCGCTCAACGTTCACACAGTAATGTTTTCTTACAATTATTGATTTGAATTGTCGGCATCCGTAAAATAAAACAAGATATATCCACAACCTGTAATGCTGACAAGCTTACAGACCAGTGTGTGTGTGTGTGTGTGTGTGTTCTACTGAAACGACTCCAGCGTTTAGACCGCACCACAAGCGGAGCGGTATGAATCTCCATATAAGGCAGGAGGACCATTTCTAACCTTCTCCCTCCTCCTCCTCCCTCTTCTACCCCTTCACTCCACCAACCAGCTCACTCTTCCCTTTCTGCTAAGATCCTGGTCCTGATGCCCTTAACACACACACACACACACACACACACACACACACACGTTATATAGGATTGCACACACTGATATTTGTCATTTACTGAAACACCTTGTCTGGCACATCTGCAGTGTCGTCTCCCATTCCATATTAAGCTCCATAATACAGAACATTTTTTACAGCTTCATTGTCCCAACGGGGAGGGTTGAGGAGAAGCAGAGTGGGAGGTAGAGATGGATGGAAAGACAGTGAAGACGGAGAGAGAGCGAGAGAGAGGGAGGGGGGGAAAACACAAACAGAGCCGATAAGACCTTCGGCAGAGGAAGTGTCGTTCTCAGCCAAATCCCCAGTGGACTCCCCCCAGTATCCCACTCTTTCCCCCTGCTGCAGGATGTGTCCTCGTGTGGGAATACGCAAGGAATGTGGCCCCCTTTTGTTTAGTTGTGCGATAGTTGGGCTCCTGGTTGGCGGTCATTTGTGTGTCTTTACTGTAACGGTGTGACAAGCTCCAGAGCTTGGCAGCGGCCGATCGGAGCGACGCTCAACAGACCTTTCTGGGCAAAGACCCTCGGAGGGGGAAAAACAAAACAATGCCTGGTCTTGTGGGCTGCTATCTTTCAAAAGCTGCTCCTTGGTGGATGGGGCTCTCATACTGTGGTTCATATTCATAGACTTCAGATTAAACAAAAAGGGGACATTGGGGCCACACAACCTTTTTGTCAGATCCACCCCTAAATTGTCATCACCGTCACAAATTTAAGCTGTTTACCCAATCCTTTTCTTCTTCTTTTTTTTAGCTTTTTCACAACCATTTATTGAATTTGTACCCTTCACAACTGATGCTCTTTATTGTAATTGGTTTTATTTTTTACTTTATTTCATTTATTTTACTTTTATTTGTGATTCCTGTACTTTTATTGCTGCTTTTCAAAAGTTGAGTTCACACTGAGACTAAAGTATTTCACGTCTGGTAATGAATGCTTGCATCGCTTCCAAGTACATGACAATAAAAATATTTTATCTTGAATCATTGATCCAATACTTTTAACGTTAGCTAACCAAGCCAATAAATAAAGGGCAAATGAGGGTGTTTGGCACTGGAAATCTTTACAAATGGGTGCTGAAGAAATAGATCTTTGAGCAGGAGTTGTGCAAAAAAACAAACAAGGTTGACTGAACGAAACCGAGGAATTCCAATACATTTAAATTAAATCACAGCCAAACTGCAGCCTCAGAGCCAAACTAACCAGCTCCTCTCTACTCTTACAAACGGCCTTTTGCCCCCTCAGCTTTACCTACCTGGAACATACCACCTGCCCAGGTATTGTAGGGGAAGCTAAACTGAGCAGGTGTCCAAATAACACAAAATCTAATCTAATAATTAACATGCAATTGTTACAAGATCTTTAAGTTACTGCTGCCATATCAATACATCTGTATGCAACCATCTACACACAACAACTCATCTAAATACTGTAGAGAGTAATTTCCTGCAGAACTACCTCACCTATCCTCCCCCGTCTTAGCAGCAGCCATGATTCCTGCTGAGAGGCCAGAATGAGACAAACCTGTTCACACTCTGCTTGATTGAGCAGCTGATCCATCGATACACCAACGATAGAAACCCCATGATTCCACAGGACACTAAACACGCCCGTGTGATCTGTACAGTCCAATATATACGGTGTCAAATAAACCAAACACTGGACTGAAATAAAAAATTAAGCAAACATAATTTATGGTTACAGTTGGGTTACAGGGCCGAGCGGAAAGGGAGAATCTTTTCACTCTAACCATGGCAACGGTTTACCCCTTTAGCCTTTTCACTATTTATACAATACATTTATCGTTAGCTAACTATTTCAAATGTGTACATTTAGAATAAACCTTCGCCAACCATGTCAACTATTTTACTTTTAGCTTTATCAACATCTATCCAACATTTTAAAGGTTAGCTCACCATGTCAACTGTCCACCCATTACTTTTAGCCTTTTAACCAGTTATCAGATAACGTTAAACATTAGCTAACCATTTGGACTCTTTATCCATTCCTTTAAGCATTTTCTCAATTTATCCCACATGTTTGGTGTTAACTAAACACATCAATGTTTATCCACTATCCAACCCCGTAGACGTTAGCTAACCATTTCAATGTGTATCCATTACTTTTAGCTTTATCACCATTTATCCAACTCCTTAAACATTAGCTAGCCATTGCAACGCTTGTCCATGACTTTCAGCTCTTTTACCATTTATCCAATACTTTTAACGTTAGCTAACCATTTCAACCGTTTATCCGTTACTTTTAGCTTTATCACCATTTATCCAACTCCTTAAATGTTAGCTAACAATTTCAACTGTTTATCATGTACTTTTAGCTTTTCATCCATTTATCCAATACTTTAAACATTAGCTAACCATGTCAACTGTTTATCCGTTACTTTTAGCTTCATCATCATTTATCCAACTCCTTAAATGTTAGCTAACAATTTCAACTGTTTCCCCATTACTTTTAGCTTTGTCATCATTTATCCAAGTCTGCAAACATTAGCTAACCATGTCAACTGTTTATCTGTCACTTTTAGCTTCATCACCATTTATCCAATACTTTAAACATTAGCTAACCGTGTCAATTGTTTATCTATACCTTTCAGCTTCATCATCATTTATCCAACTCCTTAAATGTTAGCTAACAATTTCAACTGTTTCCCCATTAGGCCTACTTTTAGCTTTGTCATCTTTTATCCAATACGTTCAAAGTTAGCTAAACATGTCAATTGTTTAACCATCAATTTTATTTATGTCATCATTTAACCAGTATTTAAAAGTTAGCTAACCATGTCAACTGTTAACCATAGCTTTGAGCTTTTTCATCATTCATCCAATACTTTAAAAACATGCTAACTATTTATCCAATAATTTTAGGTAAATGTTTAAACTTGCTAATTGGTTTTCATTTCCAATACACAGTAAAGTATCCCTGGTTGGGAATTACATCAAAGTGATGTCATCAAACAACCATCTTCTGTGGATTGACACACATTGATACACAATTTTTCTGTAGGCTATTTCTCATGTAAGAAGTCAAGATTCATTCTTCTTTCACAACATTTATGACTAATTCAGAAATGTACACTTTGTAGGGTACACACAGAGGATTCCCCCCCACCGGAGACCTGTAGCGCCCAAGGCGTTAACAGAAGTGCAACTCTTTAAAAGGCCTTTAAATAGACTCCAAAACTGACGACGCCTACCATGGCCTTTTATAATAATAAAACGTCTACACACAGATGCTATTTCACCTTGAGGCTACATCCTCTACCTGAAGTGCCACCTTGTAAAGAGGGAAAGAAACATGATTTCTTTATAAGAGCGTACCGAGGGGCAAAGACAGTCAGAGAGAAAACAAGGCAAGGTGAAGTTTATTGAAGAACTCATGACAGTGTGTTTTGTTTTTTGTGTAGCCCTCATGTGTTAACAGAAAAATAAATCTGTGGATTATTACACCTCTTTCCTTTAAACACAGTGATGCAAACACTATTTAGTACTCAGGACTCGGAGCACCTGATGTTGAATAACACCCATTGCTGACCACGAGGACGTGCTCCACTTTGACAAAATGGCCTCATATCTCCGATTAATGGAGAATAAAGGCCGGCATACATTTTTGGCACAAAAGGAATACAAATAGAGACTACGAGTAAACAAGTCTGCCAATGGTCTTTTTTTTTTTCAAGTGTTTTACCATTTTTTAATATTTGGTATCTTTTCAAGCTTTTGTCTTAATACAAACCTAAAGAAAGCTGAAAAGGCGAAGTGACAAAAAAAAGCATGTGTAACATATAATACACCACAGCATTTCACATGAATTCATTCGTTCGATTTTTTTTTTAAAGCAACCACATCTTTGGTTTGAAGATCAATTTTATGTAACGTACAAATTCTGTACTGTATGAGCAAAAATACAAAAACGTGGCAGGAAAGACGCGTAGGGCTGATATCCTACTAAACCTTTTGAAAGATTTGAAAATGAGCTCTTTGATAGGTTTCCCGAGAAGCAGAGGCAACCATTTCTCTAATCATTCGTGAGAAGTTTGCTGCAAACCTTTACCACGTCAGCTCGAGTTGAATATTTCACCATGACAGGAAACGTCAGAAGGCGATTGCATCAACATATCGGCGTTTTTCATGTAAATAAACCTCCTGTAACTCAGCAAAAATGCACCACAGGATTGCTAAACATATTGCGTCGTATGCCAAAAGTTTGAGAGCAAACAAATAAAAACTGCAATCAGACATCAAATGTGTCTCCACAGTATGTCACCAAGGGCAGGAAGACTGATAGACACCGTTATAATAAGTACTTTTCTCATGATAGACATCGCCTTGGTTTTGATATAAGGGCACGTTATGAAGTGAAGCCCAGGACTGTTTTTTTTTTTTGTGCTTTCAATCAGACGGTGATGGTGAGTCAGACACGGAGGTGGAATAAAAGACAACTGAGGAGGGAGTCGGGGACGCCTCTTTGAACTCATATGAACCGTCTGCTCGGTGTGCACATATTCTCTACGTGATATCAGGAGAGACTCGCCGGCGCCCAAAGAGGAAACTGAATTTTCTTCTCCTTTGTGGTTTCTCTACTCACCTAAACCCCTTTTTGCAGTTTCACTGCAAACACGAACAAAATTGGGGCCATGTGACCAACGGCAACAGCAACTGCATATATGGTTTATAGAACCACAGGAAGAGAGGGCGTTGCCAGTTTTTCAAACACAAAAACATTTAAAAATGTCAACCGTGAAGCATGTGATGTACATTCAGATCACTCCTCCACCTTTTAAGTTTTTTGTTGTTTCCTTGGGGGTTAGGGTGAACTCTGCCTTGGTGCTAAAACGGAGGCGACACCGCGGTCAGTCACACAGGAAACTAAGAAGGCAGACGACCTCACATCCTGCCCAGCTTTTGGAAGAAGCACTTCCTCCTTAAAAAAAAAAAGCAGCAGCAAGTAGACGTTAAAGATCTCCCACGTGAAGGCAGCGGTGCTGAGGAGAGGCGCCGTACATACGTCTGCGGTGTTTAGAAACCATGTCACATGGCAGACGTGCAGTCACAAACGGAGTCAACGATCTTTGGAGGGAATAACATTCACAAATATTCAAGTGAATACGAGGAAAAGCAACGTGATTACAACGGAGGCAGAGTTTCCATCAGTTAAAAAAAACAACCACAATCAGATCACAGGTGCAGCTAATGGCTGTAAAATTGAACCTGAGGTCCGAAAAGGATTTGTTTGGCGACAACGAGGGGGGGGGGGGAACTTCCGCTGTGCTACTGGTAGTAAACTACGTCAAGGCGGTGCTTAAAAAAAGATTTGCAGAGGCAGACGCAACGTCAATCTAGAAAAATTTCCCCGTGATTACCATAAAAAAAGATGTTGTGCGTCTCGATCTCGCCTTCCACAAACTGGCATCGAAACACTTTGATGCCGCCGATGGAACAGTTTGTTTTGCTGAAGCGACTGAAAGCGTCCTCCCACTTGCTTATATTACAACGCTGACAAATACCACGTGGACGTTTCCCCGTACTCGAGTCTAAACATCACACATTGACAAAAACACGCTGCAGCCGGCCACTAATACGCTCTCTCTCGCCTCCATTTGTTCCCTTCAGTCTCGGCGCCCCAGAGGCCGCCGGCTCCCCCCTCCCCCTCCTCCCTGGATGCCATCAGGGCTTCTTGGCTGCAGTCCTGGCTTTCCCGTTCCCGGGTCCTGTTTTGATCTGGGTCATCTCCACATCTGTCAGGGCGTCGGGGGGAAGGCACGAGCGCATGCGCTCCACGGTCTTCTGGTACGCGGCCCTCTCCTGCTCCAGAGACCGGATCACGTGCTTCATCTTGCTCTCCCGGGACAGGAAGTTCTCCACGCTGGTCTCCAGAGACTGGATCTTCTGCCGCGCCGCCTGTGATGGACGGAGACGGTAAAACACCAGGAAATTCTATCAGCACCACTTTGTGACCCAATCATATATCAATATTTTACGTCTTATGGAATCCAGGCTTTGCCGACTTCACTTGAGATCTAGTCCACTATCTCAATCCCTCTCTGACCCCGTTACCATGGAGACCATCAGGTGTTCACCAGCTCTCAATGTGAGGAGCATTTGGAGAACCTCTCGTCTTTGGTCCCTTTGTCTCGCTGTCGTATCCATTGAGGTTTAACTTGTGTTTTAGTGCCATCTGTTGGCCGTCTGAGGCAACTTCAGTGTGGATCTCCAAAACAAACCGTCCATCAAAAGAGAGGATAATAAACTGATAATAACCTCCATCATCAACTATCACTCACCAAACGTTTGCCAACTGTTTCCCCAAAATGCCTCCGTTGTCCAAACTGCATGTCCATATTATTCTGCTTTTATAATGTTATGTTACTTATTATAAACCGTACTGCGTTTGCATACCGTCTACACTCATGTCATATAATGTCAATACTGCTTTTTTTTGCACTTCTGGTTAGACGTTAACTGCATTTCCTCGTCTCTGAACTCTGAATAAAAAGACTGGATTCTCCTCCGTACCTGGAGCTTCTCCAGCAGGTCCATGTTCTGCTTCTTCAGCTGCCCGTTGGTCTTCTCCAGCTTGTCGAGGCGGTCGGAGTCGTCGGGCGGCGCTCCACCCTCCAGCAGCTCGTCCTGCAGGACGTGGTACTCCACCTCGTAGGCGTGCAGCTGCTTGGAGATGTCCATCTCCGTCACCTGGCAACCCGGACGAGGTTTACACGGTGAGACGGTGCATCGATACGCAAAACTAGACTGTGAGCTCCAGAAATCAGATTGACATTAATTATGACAAATAGTTATCCTCTACTGATCATTTACAGGATCTGCACAGTTCACTCTCAGTAAGCTCATTTAGTTTTATACATTGCAATGAAAATCAGGTGTTTTTCAGGATTTATGGCTAAAAACATAAACAAATAATATTGAATTTTTTATAATCATTTCTAAAGAGTAGACTATTGTGATAAAACTAAATGAGTTTAAAGTTTTATAATAAGAAACAACAAAAACAATTATTATTTTATATACTGTAAACACTTGAGGTGTCCCCGAAAATACACATTTCTCCTCTTACCTGTCGTCCTTTTTAATCAACCTGGATTGTTTTAAGTTGCAAAGTTTCGTCCTCAGAGACGTCTGACTTCGTTCTTTTCTGCCTCAACAACCCGGTTACTCAAGATAATCCACATACCTGGTCTCGAGCCGTTTCACGTCAGAAATATTGTCGCAAAAAAAAAAGGTCTGCGGGTCAAGATCTCTGGAAGGAGATGCATTTTTTCTTGTCTAGTCTCGTTATATTGAAGAAACTCAAGCAAGAGGAGAAATGTGCTTTTTGGAGATGAACTGTCCCTTTAAGATTTATATTAAAAAAATGGAAAAACAACAATAAGAAAGACTGATTTTAGAGAATCATTCATAATTACCCATGGTGGTGCTGCGTTCTTTTGCGAGCGCTTTGATTTCTTTTGAAACAGTAACTGGAAACTGTTATTTATGGGCGATGAATGATCCTTTGTTTTATATCGTTTTCCCGTTACCGTGACGATTCAGATGTGAGAGGGTCGAATCACAATGAAAACAGAATCTAAAAGCTTTTGTAAAAAGTGTTATTTGCAGTAAATCTGAAGATAAGAAAAACAGATTTTTTCATCTGTTATCTAATCCTTTATGTAAACACTAGACTCATATATGAGAATGTGACACCTTTAAAACACATTTTAACTCAAGTGTCAACAACCCGTCAGTTAAAGTGGGGATTAAGTGGCCACCAGTATTTACTTTCCCACGCGTCACTGTGCCGATAGTTCCATAAAAAAATCCTGGTACTACGGTTCATACGGTTTGAAACCCCCCCGTGCGGTACCTGGGCGATGGTCTGCTCCATCTGTGTCAGCGTGAGGGCCGGTAAGGTGGTCTTCAGGTAGTCCACGATGCTCTCGAAGGTGTCGCACTCCACGATCTCGCCCTCACGGCTGCTCAGCAGACAGAGGGCCACCTTAAAGATCACACCGGTGCCTTGGACGAACACCAGATCTGGAAGAGTTAAGAAACACAATCAGAACGGGGATATATCCTCGGTAGAAATGTCATTTTATATATATATAGTAAAAAATGTGCTTCCTCGTTAAGTTCCTTAGGGTGATGATGCTTATTGTTGCTTTTATTTATACGAGGACAAACTGTCATCGTATGGGTGTTTATTGATCCGGGCGGTTGGGCTAAGATGCTAACGTAGCTTTCACTTGTTGTCATAGCAACGGCAAACATCTGGTGTTAGCGGAACCAAGAAACCTGTGTATATGTCAGCTATATGCATGTATAAACTCACACATTTGCAACTTTTTTCTCTGAATATTGCCCCCTCTCTCGGCTGAGTCGCCCTGATACGCCGTCGTTAGAAACATAGTTCACACTGAGAAACGTAATTCTTATTTTGCAGTTTCCCTTCACACGATGGCCTCAAATAGAAAATAAACGACAGAAAAGAATACAAATATATACTAAAAACTAAAGGTATAAACATAAAAAGACAAAAAAAATTTGTATAGACTCAGTGAAGAAATGGACATAAATATAAAAGGATGTAGTGCAAATATAAATATATGGATATAAATATAAAAGGATATAGTGCAAATATAAATATATGGATATAAATATAAAAGGATGTAGTGCAAATATAAATATATGGATATAAATATAAAAGGATGTAGTGCAAATATAAATATATGGATATAAATATAAAAGGATATAGTGCAAATATAAATATATGGATATAAATATAAAAGGATGTAGTGCAAATATAAATATATGGATATAAATATAAAAGGATATAGTGCAAATATAAATATATGGATATAAATATAAAAGGATATAGTGCAAATATAAATATATGGATATAAATATAAAAGGATGTAGTGCAAATATAAATATATGGATATAAATATAAAAGGATATAGTGCAAATATAAAGATATGGATATAAATATAAAAGGATATAGTGCAAATATAAATATATGGATATAAATATAAAAGGATGTAGTGCAAATATAAATATATGGATATAAATATAAAAGGATATAGTGCAAATATAAAGATATGGTTATAAATATGAAAGGATATAGTGCAAATATAAATATATGGATATAAATATAAAAGGATGTAGTGCAAATATAAATATATGGATATAAATATAAAAGGATATAGTGCAAATATAAAGATGTGGATATAAATATAAAAGGATATAGTGCAAATATAAAGATATGGATATAAATATAAAAGGATATAGTGCAAATATAAATATATGGATATAAATATAAAAGGATATAGGGCATATATAAAGATATGGTTATAAATATAAAAGGATATAGTGCAAATATAAAGATATGGATATAAATATAAAAGGATATAGTGCAAATATAAAGATATGGATATAAATATAAAAGGATATAATGCATATATGAAGCTCTGTATATGTACCAAAGATGCGGGAGACAAAGTTGAGGGGGAACTGCGAGGCGAAGAGCGTGAGGAACCAGGGCGCCGCGTAGAGGCTGGGGCCGATCTCGTGCTCCTCCAGGTGGTTGTACAGGTCTCGGTGGTAGTCGTGCAGCAGCCTGGAGAGCTGGTACATCTGAACCTGAGACAGGAGGAGTAAACGGGATTATGAGGAGCTGCAGGAGGACGGGGGGGTTAAATGACTGGGAGCCTCTGGAGTGTAAACCAGCGTCGTTCCACAGACTTGCTCAGACACGCTTCAAGGCTGAACGACAGAAAACACACGGCAGACAGGAAAAGGAGAAGCAGAAGTTAGCTCGAGCTAAAACCAGATCCGTTATCAGTCTCAACAGTTTCCTGACCGTTACAGAAAGAAGACAAGTTAACACCTTTATTTCTTTACCTCCCGGGGCCGAACAGATCCCTCTCTGCTCTGCAACCTTTGCTTTAGTCGTAGAGAATAAAAAAAGGAAAAGAACAGAGGAGGGTACTGCCTGGCTCAACGTTACCTGATGCAGATTAAACATTACCACGCCTGCTGATGGTGAGGTCAGCTGATGTTTGACAGGAGCTAACACAGCAGGCATGCAGGTGTGGTCTGAATGAGGGGGCGGAGCCACAGACTAACTAACGACCTTCACAGCACACAGACTTGCTGACAGCTTGTTCTGACATTTAAAGCCACAATGTGCAGGTTTTTATAAGATTACAGCTCGTATATTATTCTGAATTAAAACGCTGACATTAGTCTGAACACGGGTTATGATTGAGAGGAAAACTACAACTTCCTGGTGAAAACTGAGGCAGTCTATGTGCAGTTTGACCCTTGGTCAGATCTGTCGGGGGAGGAGGGGGACCAAAATGTGTTTTATGGTTCAGAGGAATTCATTTCCTGCAAGTTGCAAAAGCTGTAATTTGGTTATTTGCACCCTCTGCGTCGCATATCACAAGAAAATCCATCTCGTCAGGCTTCACATGACACGGCAATTCAGAGCTCGGAGCAATCAGCGTCCTGGGAGGAGCTACGAGTGGCTTTAGGTGTGTGTGTGACTGGCTTTGGTAAGAGTTCATCAGGTCACTTTCTACGTTTGTTTGGAAATCACCTGGAAAATGATCTCGGAATGAATCCCAGACGATTCTGAGGTAAAAAAAAAAGGATTCAACGAGATCCCTCGTATAGTCTAAGAGTCTGGCGGACCCCCCAGACCACTGACCTGCAGGGAGACCATGTCGGGTCTGAACTGCTGCCGGATGCCGAGGTCGTACATGAAGAACTTCAGCATGTCGAAGGCTTGTTCCTCGCTCATGTGCAGCAGCAGCACGCCGGCCACGAAGCTGATGCCCTGGCAGTAACCCACCTGCACGGCACAGAATATGTATTAACAGGATCATAATAGATATATATGTCCCGGTGATGCAAAGACAGGGTGTACCTCCGTGTCCAGCAGAGAGTAGGCTTTCAGGAGGTTGTAGAGGGAAAGCTGGCCGGCACCCAGCTGGGTGGAGAAGTACTGGTGGGTGGGGAAGGTCCGGCCTGAGGGCGACACAAGGCTTACTGGGTCAGCATCATCATAATCACAGCAGGATGTCGGGGAATTAAGTCACGTCACGCTAAACTCCCAGGATTCTCTGTTTCGTGACTTCTTCTGATTGATGAACTACAGTTTTACAGTGGGAGGGGCTTCACCCATTTGCAAAATCATTTTTGTTATTTCTATTGGAGGAAGGTAGACATGGAACGATGTTAAAAGAAATCCACGATTCACCTGGACAAAATAATTCACGATTCTGGTATTATCCAAAAATGCCCAAAATTCTTAAAAAATAGCTTTAAAACATTTTGGACTGACTTGACGTTTTGTTAAAGTCATCTTAAACCATAAGGTCAATATAAATAAACAATAACTCCATTTAAAAAATGGTAAACATGTGTGAGTGTGTTTTTTTATGACATTAATTCATTCATTTTGTAAATTGGGTTGTAATTTAACATTTTCAAGACAGCTTTTTCAAGTTTATTTTTTCACAATAATCCTGACAATGAAAATGCATTATTGTGAGTGTTTTATTAATATAAATCAGCTTTTTATGTATTTTTTTTCCATGTTCCATCTTTTTTTTAATCATTAGAAATAAATAAATAATAAATAAATAGATATTCAGGATTATCCCTTTAATTAAATAATAGTGAGCGTTTCTTGTGTTTGTGGTTCAGGCCCACCTAGATCCACCAGGATGGAGTGCTGCTGGGCGGTGAGCTGCTTCAGCAGGTCCTGGTACGGGATCTCCGGGGCCTGCTGGCGCTGCGGCAGCCGGTGACGCAGCCGGTGCTGATGGGAAAGGAGCAACCAGACCTCGCCGCGGCGGCTCTTAGGAACACCTGAAGGTGCAAAGACAAGACCAGGTGAGCTCGCTGAAGTCTTGAGGTGGCGTACAGATGCAGACGTACAATGACCTTGGCAGAGGGCGCGGTACAGCTCCTCCTTGTCTTGAGGCACCGTCGTCCGCCCCGGCGCCGTCAGCTTCCTCTCCCAAAACGCCTGGGCGTCTTTGGAGCACTGGCCCACTTCCTGGTAGTTCAGCTTCATCTTACGGATGTGCAGCTCATCCCGGCTCGCTGAAACACAAGCAGTAGAAGAACATGTTTCTTAAAAAGAACATATTCAGCATCATTTTGTGAATCAGGATTCTCTCATCGGACCAGAAAATCCAGATTAAAGGCCAAAGAGAAGGAGGGCGGGGCTTCTAAAAGATATTGTGCCTCACACCTTTTGTCACCGGTCACCATGGAAGCCTCCCGCGTCAACACAATCCCCACATTAACACCACATTAACACCTGATTAACACCACATTAACACCACATTAACACCACAGATCCACCGACGGCCACGCGGAGACACAAAAGGAACAAAAACACCACGGGATCCTTCGGCCCTGAACATGCAAACAAGAGAAGCTGAAGCTGAATGAATATAATAACCAACACCAGGACTCATGCAGAACACCGCTCTGCCTTTATCACGGGGGAGGAGGGCTGCTTTCAGACTGCTGCTTACCTTCTATTGAACACGGTTTATTCACAGTTAGGCCAGCATTGGTGTCATAATAACAGACAAAGGGAAAGACATGCGTTGGTATTATGTAATATAATGTAATGTAATATAATAGAAAATAATATAATGTCATATAATATAACATATTATATTACAATAAAATATAAAATAATATAATTTAATACAGTATAACAGGATATAATAAAGTGTAATATAAAGTGACATAATAAAAATGTTATAGAATATAGTATAATAGAATAGGATATAATGTAAAATAATTTAATATTATGAATTTAATACAATGTAATGTAATATAATATAACATACTATATTATAATACAATAATATAATTTAATATAATATAGTATTATATAATAGAATATAATAAGGACATTTTATTTAATATTATGTAATGTAATACAATATAACATAATAAAATGTTATACCATAGTATCATGGAATAGAATAGAATGTAATATAATATAATTTAATTTAAAATAAGACAATGTAATATAATGTAAGCATGCATTAAATTAACACACATTATGGTTTTCCACATTTACAACGTGTTTACTTCCCTCTTCTGTAAAAATGCTTCTTTTTTTTTGGATAATGCTAATTAAATGTCCCAAATGGCCTCTACTTCCTCTCTTCCTCTTTCCTGTTAACTTCCTGTTCAGAGTGGAATGTGAAAGTGCTGAACTGACCTCTGGGATTCTCCCTTAACAACCCAACCACTAGAGGGCAGTGTTTCCAAATGTTAGAATCTGGTTATAACCTTCACTGTTATTGTTTTACTGCCTTATATGTGCACTTAAACCTACTGTGTGTGAGTGTGTGTGTGTGTGTGTGTGTGTGTGTGTGTGTGTGTGTGTGTGTGTGTGTGAGTGAAACATAAAATCTAAACATAGCCGTGCTCCAGAATCCACCAACCAAGATGGCAACATTTGACTTCTCAAAATAAACACACATAGCAGCGTGAGGAGGAGCTGATGCCGAGCTCTCTCTCTCTCTCCTTCTCTCTCTCTCTCCTTCTCTCTCTCTCTCTCTCTCCTTCTCTCTCTCTCTCCTTCTCCTCTCTCTCTCTCTCTCTCTCTTCTCTCTCTCTCCTTCTCCCTCTCTCTCTCTCTCTCTCTCCTTCTCCCTCTCTCTCTCCCTTTGTCCACACTTGTAAAAAAAAAAAGCTTGAGTTTGGAACAACACGACTTTTTAAAGTGTAAAACTCGCCACCAGGTTTAAGAGAAAAAAAGAAAATAAAGGAGGACGCGAGCAGACGTTTCCACTGTAATAAATATCTTAACGGCCTTAACAATGAGAGGCTGTGTGTGTGTGTGTGTGTGTGTGTGTGTGTGTGTGTGTGAGCTTCCCCGTGACACATTATAAATACCACCAGTGTGTGCAGAGAAACACACACTGAGGATCCAGGTCAACAAGACGACAAGACATCATGATCTTCATCGTTGTCATGTGACCAAAGAAGGAAAGGACGTTAACGTCTGCTCACCTTCCAGCCTCTGGTTCTCCTTCTCCATGCGCAGCAGGAGGATCTGCTGGTGGATCGCGGTCCTCCAGAGGGTCCGGTAGTCCGCTCCGGTCCTCTTAGGCCTCTCCCCGGTCAGAGGGTCCAGACAGGAATCCAGGCCCCGAGGGGAGAGGGGCAAAAGCTCCCTGCAGTCGGAGTGGTCTGAAACACAAAGATCCACAAATACTTAATACAGAGTAGATCTGAAGACCATGTATCCAAGTTTGTTTGGGGCATTTTTGAGCTCCCTTGGGTGAGATAAGATAATCCCCAGATCAGGTGGGAGGATCACGTCCAGCAACTCCGTTATCAGTGTTTACCCAACGAGGGTGGAGTCGGGGATTTACTCTCCTTCCTCTCATCTACTTTCTCCTCTTCGCTTCCTCAAATATGAATCTGAAAGTCTCACCCTTCATGGTCTACGTGGATTATTCAGGGTAGTAACCAGACCTGGGTGCTGCTGCATGGAGGCGGACGGCTTGTTCATGGGCGAGGCCACCCTCAGGAAGATCTTCTGTCTCCAGGAGACCCTGCGGGGGGTCGGGGGGAGCCCGCCGCCGCCGCCGCTCACCGAGTCGCTGCTGCAGGCCGACAACGTCCTCTTCCTGCCTTCCCCATTGCTGAGGAGAGAAGACGGGTGTCACTTTACACACACACACACTATACAAGCTCCCCTTCAATGTAACATCCAGTGATGTTGTCAGGGCAGAAGAATGACAGCCGTCAGCCACACAGACAGCCCAAGCTGAGGTCGCATGCGTTTGTTTTGTTGGTTTTTCTGGAGAAGAAGCTGTTGTTGTTGTTGTTGTTGTTGTTGTTAGTGGAGAAGAAGAAGTCGGTTACTGAAGCTGTTGGAGGTGAAGAAGTCAAGAGAATCCACGAGGTCTCGGGACTCACAGCTGCCGACGCAACGAGGGGGGACTCGGCAGCTGCTGGGACCGGATCCTCCAGGGCCCGGATTCAATGCCACCAAAATAAAGTGCTGAGTCATGTGTGGAGGGTTAACATACGAGCATGGAATGTGCATTAAAAAGCCGTGTATTATATGTATTACAATGTACCATGCAAAGCAGAAATAAAGAAAGAAAACCCCCTTTATTATTTTACATATGTAATAATATTAATAATAATAATAATAATAGATGGAATTTATAAAGGAGGGACTAACATAACGTAACATAATTTAACTATATTATGTATAAATGCAGCTGCATCTTTGTTTTCTTTATTCTTTCTTGTTGTGAAATGAATGTGAAAATGAAATCTCTGACGAGGTGAAGTTCCATTTTTTGTTCCTCCTCCGTTCTGTGTTTGTGTTGGTCGAGGATCACTTGATATCTACGGGAGTTAATCAGCTTGGTCAGCACACTCGCCGCTCGCCTTGTCATGTGGACGGCGGGAAAAACAGGAAGTGACCTTTATTGAGACAAATGTCACCGAGAGCCGAGAGTTTACTCTGCCGAACACAGAACAGATTCTTCACGTTTAAATAAGGTTTTTGTTCTGTTTATCATCAGAGGCTGGTTCTGCTGCGTTATCCACGGAGCTGCTCTGAGGACTCGTAATGGAAATGTTAACCTTTACTTCCAGCCGGGTCGAGGCGGCGGAGCGTCTCGCTTCTCTCAAACGTAGAGATTAGTGCGGCTGAACATTAACACCACCCCGATGCTCCGAGTTCCCACGGCATCGCGGTCAGTGAAGGTGACGCCAACGAAGTGTGAAGTGTGCGGTTAATAAAAGGCTTCACATCTGCCGTGCACAAAAAAAAGAAGCTTTAAATTCACATGCAAATACAGCAAGAGAGAGAGGGGTGTGTCAGCATCCCCTTCTACTTCTGAGAGAAACAGGAAGTGGGCGTGTCCAGCCGAAGAGACGATGGGGAATTAAGAAAGAAAACAGCTGGAGAGTATTGTTGATATAAATGTTGCTGTGACAGGAAATCAAATATAACAAGAAGCCGGGTGTTAAAAGGTTCGGGCAGCCAACACGTACACGGCGACCGCCAACCCAGCACCCCTCCCTCACACCCTCGGGGGTCCGGGTCTAAGTCTTTGGGGTCTCTGAGCGTCCCCCCCTCTCTCACCTCTTGAGGCTCCCACTGTCGGCCAGGGAGCTCAGGGAGCCCAGGGAGCCCTGGTAAATGCTTTTCAGGAAAGTGGGGGCGGAGAAGGAGGAGGGGAGGCCGAAGGTGGACTCGCTCTCCGAAACGCTGCGGGTTCTCGAGACCGCCGCGGGACTGTTGGGGGGGGGGGGGGGGAGGAGCCAAACATGAAATGTGCCCACAAATCAACAAACACATTACACAAAACAAAGAGCTTCTGGTCAGAAACACACATGAGGGATCAAAAAGAAAACGCTGGCAGGAAACTTGTGATTGTTGGAGGATGGCGGAGACTTTAGCACCAATCAAAGCGCTGCAAATAGATCAGATTGTCTGCATATTTAGACGCCGTTACACTGAGAAAAGCAACAGGTTCTGATTCTCTGAGGCAAAGTGAGCAAAAACCCAGAAGTTTGGTGTGAGGGAGGCGGAGCCACGTTACCTGCCCTGCAGCAGCTCCGGGTTCACCGACTGCTGGCGGTGCAGCGGCGCCGGCTTGGCGCCCGGCTGGCCCTCGAAGGAGATGCGCTTCTTCACCGGCGGGTGGCTGAAGGTGTGGGCACGCCGACGGAACTGCAGGCCGGCTTCCGGGTCGTCGTCCGGGAACGCCGACGGAGGAGGGGGAGGCGGGGGGGAACCTGGAGGGGAGTGACCCGGAGACTCTTCATCCTGCTGAGGGAAGGAAAAAACACACCTTTTACGCGTCATTTAATCATCTAACCATTCATATTGATCTAATTCTACTCTGAAACACCAGCTCCAGTTACAGACACTCACCGGACCGCCGTAAACCCCCACAGTGAGACTCAGTCCAGGTTTTAACTTTCCACTCACTCTCCTGGAGTCAGACTCCCGTATCTATTGTATTCTAATGGGCAGCGTCACATGACCCACGGCGTCGCACGCCATTGGTGGACAGGAGCTCGGTGGCACGGATCCACATGTTCTACCCTCCAATCCCCTCCCTTCATGCTTCCACCACACCTCCTTCCACAAAGACCTGACATGACAGGACGACTCAGGAAACGGCTGATCGTGTTGCAGGTTGGAAAACAAGGGTCTGTCTAACGTCTGTAACGCTGATTGTGATTTGTAGCTTTAAAGGAACGGCGATAAGATAAAGTAGATCAGACTGGTCCTGGGACCGGGGGGGGGGGAGGCTCAGCAGACCCACGAGTCCACATCCTGACTGGAGTTTCCTGCTTCGACATCCTGACACGATCTCTGGAGGATCATTTAGTCGCCCGATCACAAACAAGGTTCCTCTGACCCCGAAGCTCTTTATATTATACCATATTATACCGTACCATACCGTTACGGTCCTCACAAGTAGGGCTGTCTGCGTCATCGTGACTATTCAAAACAGACAGTTTTGGTGGATTTGGTGAAAGTAAAAGCAGCTTAATATAATCCCACCGGTGAATAATTTCCTCTCATGTGGAAATTTCCATTTTCCAGTGAATGCATCGTGACATCATCGATGCAACACCTGCATGCAGGGTCTTTATCTGATATCTCTGTGCAACATCAAAGTTATATACAATAATCATAAATAAGATGATCTTAAATCTAAATGTTAATACGTTTCGTTTCCTGTATTTTAAATCAGGCTCTGTTTCTCACTTCTCTGCCATAATAGTGAGCTAAACTGAAGTCACGATAATCACGATTATACCGCTTATATCGTGATCTCCAGATAAATCCTCTTTGCATTATGTGAGAAAAAGTCCTGCAAAGCCTTTTGTGTCTCCGCAGCATTAAATCTGATAAACTGCCTAAAAGTGATGATCGAACCAGAGATCATTTCACGTGTTAACATTTCGTTGCTTTGCTTCTCATTGAAATGCTGTGAATGAATGTGAGTTCATGCTAATATGTCTCAGGCTTTTATTGTGAAAGGTAATAAAGCCGTCGTCAGCGTGGGAGAAATCTTCCTATTGTCCCAAATTAAATAATGAATAAATACAAAGTACTTTATGGCCGTTTTGCTGCTAAGATTAAAGATATTATTTTCATGGATTTGTCTCCGTCACGCTGCTCTCGTCCGTCCGCCTTCGGAGCAATGCATGATGGTACAAACGTTAAGTGACCATCTAGAGATGAATTGTGGGATGCTTTGAGTCCACTATGAAGGGTTTGATATTCTTCACTACTACACGGAGAGAAGTGAGTGATTTTGTACACATATCCAGTTCTGCTGCATCGATTTCATCCCTTTTTGTTTCCGGCGCCGTACTTCTAACTCGGTCACGACCGGCGGCGAGTCGGAGGGACGACATCACACGCTCGCTCCACATTCTGCACAATGGTGACGACAACAACCCCAGATGGCTCCGTGTAAAGTCCACTACATAACATAACATAACATGCTTTTAAAACGAAAAGCCCACTGGCTAAAAAAAGGAAGAATTCCCAGAGTCCCTGGAGTGAAGTTCTGGGAATTCTCCTCTTCCTCCTGGAGGACACTCACCCTTTCAAAGCTGCTAATGCTCCCCATGCTTCCCAATCGGCCTCGCATCCGGCTGGCGCCCTGCAGACAAGAGGAACAATATGAGACAAAGCTCCGGAATAACAAATACACAGACAAAAACACGCTGCTACTGTTAAACCCATGAATCAGGAAAATCACAATAGATCTAATATTTCCTTTAACAGCCAAACACTCTGAGACGATGACAGATGGAGCGGAGTGTCTCAGATTGCCTGGATCGCTCCACTAATGAGTTATTCTGCCATCTCGCTGGCAGATATGGGTCAATCCAAATCCCCTGGATGACGGTGACACAGAAAACAAACTGATACAAAGAGACACCACAAAGGTGGAGATAGTCTGTCTGGGCTGAAGAAATAAGAGACGGAGACGGGGGATTAGATGGAGAGGAGGAGAGAACTAGAGTTTCCACCTCGAAGGTCGTCTGAACCAGTTTATGTCTAAACCTGTCTTAACTGCATCATTTTATCTGTGATATTGTCTTAATTAGCAAATTCATTCTTTAGTTTTGTAATCAGGGCAACCTCTGGTTCTGAAAAGTGAAGCCAAAGTGCCTTAAAGCTACATTCTCTCTGCTGGCCACCAGGGGGCGACTCCTCTCTGGTTGTATAGAAGTCTATGAGAAAATGGTCCTACTTCTCTCTGCTGGCCACCAGGGGGCGACTCCTCTCTGGTTGTATAGAAGTCTATGAGAAAATGGTCCTACTTCTCTCTGCTGGCCACCAGGGGGCGACTCCTCTCTGGTTGTATAGAAGTCTATGAGAAAATGGTCCTACTTCTCTCTGCTGGCCACCAGGGGGCGACTCCTCTCTGGTTGTATAGAAGTCTATGAGAAAATGGTCCTACTTCTCTCTGCTGGCCACCAGGGGGCGACTCCTCTCTGGTTGTATAGAAGTCTATGAGAAAATGGTCCTACTTCTCTCTGCTGGCCACCAGGGGGCGACTCCTCTCTGGTTGTATAGAAGTCTATGAGAAAATGGTCCTACTTCTCTCTGCTGGCCACCAGGGGGCGACTCCTCTCTGGTTGTATAGAAGTCTATGAGAAAATGGTCCTACTTCTCTCTGCTGGCCACCAGGGGGCGACTCCTCTCTGGTTGTATAGAAGTCTATGAGAAAATGGTCCTACTTCTCTCTGCTGGCCACCAGGGGGCGACTCCTCTCTGGTTGTATAGAAGTCTATGAGAAAATGGTCCTACTTCTCTCTTGATGTATTATCTCAGTAAACATTGTAAACATGAGTTTATGGTCTCAATCTCTAGTTTCAAGTCTTCTTCAATCCAGCATGATGTTCATTTAGTACATTATGGTCCATTTAGAGTCCACCAGACCAGAAAGCGGGGGATGCTTTAGGGGGCGGGGCTTACCCGCTGATTGACACGCTACTACGCTACCAATGCTAGTTAGCTACTAAGATAACACTTAGGTGTAAAGTTGACCTTGAATCATAAAGCTAACTTTGTTAGCAGCATCAACACCAGAATCCACATGGATCCAGATCCAGTAAGGGTGCTGCTTTCAGGTCAGAGGCAGAAATGAAGATGAGTCATGTGACCTCACCCTGGCGAAGATGTTCTCCAGAGAGCTGGTGAGGGAGGAGCGTGCTTTGTTCCTGAGAGCGTCCAGTTTGAAGCGGCTGCTGGAGGCGGCGGCGTCTCCAGCCGATGAACCGCAGCCGACATTCTGTAACAATGGGGAATAAAGAATAAATGATAACAGAAATAATTAATAAAGGCGGCTTTCACTGCCAGCCTTGGGAACAAGTCAATAAGACTGTTGTCTGCATGCTACTATGTAACGTGGAGGCCCTCGGGCCGGATCACGCTGCAGTAATAATCCATAACCCTGTTCATACGACGCTGGCGAGCCTTCCCTGCAGCGAGCTGCTGAATGTAACAGCGACTCAATAGATAAACGGCTTGTGTAGGAATGTTACACATGTAGAAGGGAAACCATGAACTTTACATACAAGAAAAACAAGCTGCTTCACCAGTCTGACTTTGTTTGTTGGAGTTCAAGGACTCAAACCGCTTGTTTTGTATAATTCACTAGATTGGTCTATTTAAAACTGCTGCTGTCGCCACAAAAACACTGAAAAGACAAATGTGTTGAAGGCAGAGAGGTTAGATAATCCTCTATTCTACAAATACATCATTTTCACAAACCTTTAAAAAGGTTCACGGATATTAAAAGCCTTTAGAAATGGTTTATTATTCATGTTACAATGTTTGCTTGTGATTTTTTACATCTCAAATCTTATTTTCTGCGTCTATGTTTAGTGTTTACCTGCGGCGCCTCTCCGATGTGGAGGTGGGACTTCTGCTTGGTTCCACACAGCTGCCTCAGGTGGAGAACCACCAGCTCGTTCTCCTCCTGGTCCGAGCCGGGCTTCAGCCTCTGCACACCAAAATACACAAATCAATATCATATTTTATATGATAGTATTTTATTTGTGTAGTTTTTATTTATTCAATGGTATTATTATTTTGTATGATTATTTTATATTATATATTTGTGCATTTTTATTTTTTATGATTTTTAATTATTTTTATTACTTATTCAAGGGTATTTTTATTTTTTATTATTATAATTTATTTTGAATTATATATTTGTGTTACTTATTCAATTGTATTTTTATTTTTTATGATTATTATTTATTTTTTAATTATATATTTTTTACTTATTCAATGGTATTTTTATTTTTTATCCTTATTATTATGTATGCTTTTGGTTGAATTTATCATTTTTATCATCATCATCATATACTGTATATCTATATACACGGGAGAACACATAAGTAAGCATTATTCATTGCTATTATTTATTTAGTTATCATTAATTACTATTTTCTTATTATCTGTGGGTATGCAGGTGTATATAATTATCTGTGTATATGTGTAGATGGGATATCCGTTTATTTACATTACGTTAGACACTTATTTATTTATTATGAATATAATTGTGGATGTCTAAAGGAGGAAAACTAAAAAACAAAAGAGGAGTATTGGAGTAATGTTCTGATAATGTACATTTTAAATGTTCTGCTTTTTCATTTCCTATAATCAACAGCAAGGAAAATCTAACTGTCATTAATGGATGAAATAGTAAAAAATAAAACATTTAAATAACTCAGTGACTAATCCTCCACCTCACCTGAACTCGCTCGAAGATCTCCGCCTGCTCGTTGTCGTTCAGCTGGGAGAGATATTTCTGGATGGAGATCTTGGCTCTGGGCGGGTACAGACCTGGAAACAGTAAAGGAACTCTCTTCAGTGCTGCTTGACCTCGGAGGAACCAGACGAGTCGGATCGATATATATAAATATATTCATGAGACGGAAACCTTCAATGCGCTCGCAGAGCTTGTGCAGGTCGTGCATGGGGCAGGCCTCGCAGAGCTGGATCTGGGTCTTGCTGCTCTGCAGGGCCGCCGCCGTGGTGAAGGCCTGCTTCAGGGTCAGCATCACCTCATCCACCTGACGACACGGAGACGAGTCAACACACACAGTCTTCTATTTGTCCGTTGTGGGGTCCAGCAGTTTCTTGGTCACATGTGGGTACCACCCTTTCCAGTGGTCAGAAATGTTTGGAACCAATCAGGACGTTTTAAGCGTGATTGTAGAAGACGATTAGCACTTTTAGAACTTAGAACTTTTGCTCAAAACCACTTGTGGGGACACTTCTGGTTTGCCTCCCTCATGGGGTCCACATTACACACAAATGGGTTACCTGAGTTTACATGAGTTCTCATGTCAAAGGTTTATAGACGTAGATCCACTTCCTGAGTGAAAAACTGGCTGACAGATACACACTTTACACACACTGCATTACCTATCAAATCTGTGGGGGCAGTAGAGAGCAAAATCCACACACACATACACACACACACACACACACACACACACACACACACACAAAACAGATTTTTCTATCATTCTGGGCCTTTTTAATGAGAAGAACATCAGGGGAGTGTCTTAAATTCATCATTCATCATTCATCACACACACACACACAAATATGTGTTTTACTCACCAGGGACTCGCTGGCACACTGGAACACATAGCACACATACTGGCTGGGACCGGACTCTGACGGGTCCCGGCAGATGAACCCGAAGTGGTCGGACTGCTTGACGCCCTGCGATGCATTCAAGACAAAAACGGGAAAGGAGAATAAATCACGTAAACAGTGAGTGAATAAAACAATCACTCCATTCCTGACCATCTAAATGAGACACTGAGTCGCAACAAGCAAGTTGAAGAAGAACATTTCTCTCCACGACTGATGAAGACGTCATGATTAACATTCTGGCTGAGAGATGCATGAAATGATTCTGCAGAGAAGAGAGAAGCTTTGAGTGTGAGAATAAACCGACCTGACAGCAGGAGGAGATGTCTTTGAAGTTCTTCTCCAGCACCACCGTTTTACTCTCCGGACTGATCAGATTGATTTCAAAACGTCCGACCTGTGAAGAAACATGCAGGAACACGTGCAGATCGTTAAAGAACACGCTGTAGTCGTAACCAACGGCAACGATGATGTCAGTGTCGGTGATGTATGAAAACAAATAAGGTCAGCAATGATCCCCCCCCTCCCCCCACAATCGACTGCCGAGTCATATTGAACGTTGTGCTCTAGATTTTAAATTTAGCTTCATGAGGAAATGCCGTGAGAGGAGCGGTAGCTGGCTTGCTCTGCAGCCGGCATACTTGTACGTTTACACGGGGAGGAGCGGCGCTAATGGACGCGGTTAACACGGCTATTAGAACTGGCAGCACATAAAAGTAGCAACAAGCTCACAAGTGAATGCACGAGAGGGTTTTGAAAAAAAAGAAATGGCATGAAGCCAGCAATCGCTTGGTGTTCTGGAGTCACAGATAAGTGAAGACGTTGTTTCCATCCACCAACCAGAGTTTACATCCTTGTCAGCACTTATTCATTATATCCTGTTACACTTCGGTGTGAAATCAGGTTTGATGTGTGTGTGAGGACCGAACGGCTCCAGGAAACTTAACATCTACTAACAGTTTTTGGAGTAAATCCAAGAAGAGTATGAAATCTGACTGCAGCTCAGTGAAACAAAAACAAGTCTTTGTCCCGGCCGGGCGCTCGGCAACAAAGCACTTCTGTTTTAATGTGAAGACGCTGCTGTTTGTGATAAAGCTGCTCAGAGATCCTGCTGGACGGCCGGATAAGAAAGATTATTAGTTTGTTTCAGGTTCTCTACATGGAAAACAATATTCTGTATACATATATATTTATATTTATTATATATATATATATATATATATATATATATATATATATATATATATATATATATATATATTTGTTTCAACTGTTCTGTAATCAACTTTTCATACAACTAAAAGATTTTTTTTTTTAAATCATAATTAAAAAATATATATTCTTAGGACAAATTAAGTATTTTCATGCAATTTTCTGGTAAAAAAAAAGAGATCATTTTATTTATCCTTTACTCTCTCTGTCCTGAACACATCAAAACATGATTGTGTATGTCTATATTTATTATATATTTTATTATATATATCATTTTTTCACCTGTTCTGTAATTTTTCACACTTTTTAAAAACAAATTTAAAAACAATTCTTATAACCAATTGGGTCTTTTCATGCAATTTGCTGGTAAAAATGAGGAAGTAAAACAAATCATCATCTTCAATCATCGTCTACCTGGAACAGCATGGTGCGGTTCTTGTCCGAGTCCGACGGCTGGACGTGGTTCGGAGCGCTGGAGTGTCGGCGCCGCGGCGGCCCCATGATGACGCCTTCCCCCGGCTTCCTCTGCAGACTCCCAGCCAGGCTGCTGCAGCGCGTCCTGAACTCCTGAGGCTCCTCGAACCCAGAATCCTCCAGGATGCACTCGGGGAACGCCGCCGCTCGCAGGCTGCTCTGGCTGCCGCTGCTGCTCAGGCCTTTACCTGGGACAGGTAGGCAAAGGTTCACCTGGCTGCTCATTCAGACCGACACGAGGAACCTTGACAGGCACGGCAACGGTAACTAAGGTGCGTAACTAAGGGGCGACCCAACCAATCCCTACCTCCAGTCACATCCTCCGCTCCGGGGCGCTCGGCGTCCTCCACGCTCTGGTTCAGGACGGAGGAGAGGGGGTCTCCGTCCCCCCCGATGAGGAATTCCACGGGGGCGCTCTCTGTCGACCCCCGCTGGCCGTTGAGCAGTCGCAGCCGTTTGCGCTCGACTTCGTGCAGACGGAACTTGTCGATGCAGTCATCGATGAGCGTGGACGCAGCCTTTTTGTGCAGAACTGTCACCTGGAATTTATTGGCATAGCATTAATCCTAAAAGACCCACACAGACCTGGTTTTGTCTTAGTTGGGGGGTGGGGGGTCAGCAGATCAACAGTTGGAGCAACATAGAAAAACTTTACATCATCTGAAAGCTGTGAGTCACGTTGTTCTAATCACAAGTCGGAATTAATTCATTCATTTACTTTCATAAGTTGCGACTGCAATTTTGGGATTGATGCCAAAGTATCACATGAAGACCCTGAGGAACACCACAGAAGAACTCAAGTCTTCTTAGAGACATGCCCAAAACTGCATGGGATTAGGGTTAAAGGGGGCGTAGACTCGTTCGTACCTAGAGAAACCACTTTGAGTCACACATCTTAAAGGTTGTATCAGCGATTCTGGGCCGAAACATAAATGATCACATTCATCTGTTTTTACCTCACGATACTGGTACTACCAACACCTCAAAAGCAAAATAAACAGTGTTCCAACCAATCACGTTCATGAAAATGCGCGTCCATGATCATTTTCAAAACACGGGAGGGAGGGGCTAGCTGGCTCTGTTTGTTTTGGATCTCGCAACGGAAGTGAGGGCAACAAGAATCGCTGATACAACCTTTAAGGTCAAAGGTCAACAGGTTCCTGGCATCGCCTTATCCGATGTAAAACACTCTGTATATTTTGCAGGAGTGCGTCCATTTCCTACCTTGCCGCAGTAAAGCACTTCAAACTTCTGGGAGTTGTAGAACGCCTCGTCGGCTTCCTGTTTGGGCTTCGACTCGTCCTTCAGGGCCGATTTGGACACTTGGCGAATGCTGCTGATGACCTCAGGGACCTGCAGAGGACATGATGAAAGGGAAGACGTTAACGAGGAGAAACACAAGACCTGGAACTGAACCCTCATCCCAAAACAACAGAACCACAATAAAACGTTTGGGGACGTATTTATATTATGTTTAATATATTAAAAAATCACATCTTTATCAATGCAGGCGCAAACAGCAAAAAAAAGGACTTGTTCTGAATAACAACTAACATGACCTGACTTCATGTTGCTACTTTAAATAACTCGAGGCTAAAAAAGAGAAAAAAACACTTGTAGAAAGTGAGGCCAAACAACAGCAGACAGCCAGGAAACGCCTCCACGCTCCTGCAGGAAACAAGACAAAACAAAAGAGCTGAAGGTCACCGAGCTTGATTCTGCGCGGGCACCTCGTTCCAGGCCTGCAGGAAGCAGGAAATCTCCTAGCTTCTGCATGGAGACAGAAACCTTCTCCTCACTTACACTCTTAAGCAACACTTAAGTCATGAAACACTTTAACAGCATGGCAGTAACTTTGGACACAATGGGGACGACTCTCTCAAAAAGCGAGGTCAAGGTCGGACCGATACCCCTGTTTAAGACAACACTGAGCGCTAAAAGCAAACAGCTGCCCGGCAGATAAGAGCTGCACACTGACTGTTGAGCAAATACATGCATGATGTATACCAGGGAGCGGGGTTATGTAACCCAGTCTCACCTCCGAGGTGTGCCCAGAACAACAGGATTGAAGCAGGCCCAACAGGAACGCAGTGAATCAGATCATGACAAGAAACATCCCGAGGAAGTGCATCCCTGCTTTTCGAAAAGAAAATATGCCACGTTGCTGCCGTGGCAACGAGAGCTATTTTTAAAGTCACATTTTCCAGGTGCGTGCCGGTGACAGAGGGCTGCATTGAGACCAGGCGGTTGCTCGTACGCACTCGGCCACTCAGATTTGAACAGAAAGCGTGTTGTGTGATTCTGAAACAGTCGGATGGTTTATTTATTCCATTCTGGAGTCCTCGAACCCTTTCAAGGCATCTCATGAGATAAGAGCAAACTTCCAGAGGAAGGGAAACTGGTTGAAAGAGTGTCTGCAAACGAAGGTCACCATGGTCAGGGTGACTCGGAGGCCTTGCCGGCTGAGAATCACAGCTGTAGTCGTGTGGAGGGGAAAAAGCATTGAAGGCCACTGCTGGATTATACATGAGTAAAATGACGCCACCAGCAGATTCTGATCTGATTAATTATTTGTAGCCGACCCGATATGGCACTCCTCGAGACGGAGACAGGCACAGACAGGCAGAGAAGCCGTTAGGAGGAAGACAGGATGTGGAAATCTATTCAAACAGCAGCTTCTTTTTTTCACATCCAACCCTTCGTCCTCATCATCGCTCGGCTTTATCAAACAATATTTGGGATCTGAAAGCCGTTCACACTAACGCCGGCAGCTTTAGAGCTTAGCATGAAAAAACAGGAGCATTGTCCCCTCTGAGCCCCGGGGTAGTCCTGGTGGTCTCAGTGGACCAGGACTGGTCTGGTCAAAGCTCCCCCCAGCTCTCATACAGTAGTTCTGTTGCATCATATGCTGCATTGAAGAAAAACTCCAGTTCTGAAAAGTGAACTCAAGCTGAAGCGCCTTAAACTATCATCCTCCCTGCTGGCCACCAGGGGGCGACTCCTCTCTGGTTGTATAGAAGTCTATGAGAAAATGGTTCTACTTCTCTCTGCTGGCCACCAGGGGGCGACTCCTCTCCGGTTGTATAGAAGTCTATGAGAAAATGGTCCTACTTCTCTCTGCTGGCCACCAGGGGGCGACTCCTCTCTGGTTGTAGAGAAGTCTATGAGAAAATGGTCCTACTTCTCTCTGCTGGCCACCAGGGGGCGACTCCTCTCTGGTTGTATAGAAGTCTATGAGAAAATGGTCCTACTTCTCTCTGCTGGCCACCAGGGGGCGACTCCTCTCTGGTTGTATAGAAGTCTATGAGAAAATGGTCCTACTTCTCTCTGCTGGCCACCAGGGGGCGACTCCTCTCTGGTTGTATAGAAGTCTATGAGAAAATGGTCCTACTTCTCTCTGCTGGCCACCAGGGGGCGACTCCTCTCTGGTTGTATAGAAGTCTATGAGAAAATGGTCCTACTTCTCTCTGCTGGCCACCAGGGGGCGACTCCTCTCTGGTTGTATAGAAGTCTATGAGAAAATGGTCCTACTTCTCTCTGCTGGCCACCAGGGGGCGACTCCTCTCTGGTTGTATAGAAGTCTATGAGAAAATGGTCCTACTTCTCTCTGCTGGCCACCAGGGGGCGACTCCTCTCTGGTTGTATAGAAGTCTATGAGAAAATGGTCCTACTTCTCTCTGCTGGCCATCAGGGGGCGACTCCTCTCTGGTTGTATAGAAGTCTATGAGAAAATGGTCCTACTTCTCTCTGCTGGCCACCAGGGGGCGACTCCTCTCTGGTTGTATAGAAGTCTATGAGAAAATGGTCCTACTTCTCTCTGCTGGCCACCAGGGGGCGACTCCTCTCTGGTTGTATAGAAGTCTATGAGAAAATGGTCCTACTTCTCTCTTGATGTATTATCTCAGTAAACATTGTAAACATGAGTTTATGGTCTCAATCTCTAGTTTCAAGTCTTCTTCAATCCAGCATGATGTTCATTTAGTACATTATGGTCCATTTAGAGTCCACCAGACCAGAAAGCAGGGGATGCTTTAGGGGGCGGGGCTTAGCTGCTGATTGACAGGTCGCTACCATGCTACCAATGCTAGTTAGCTACTAAGATGACTTTAACATTTAGCTGTAAAGTTGACCTTGTATTATAGAAGCTAACTTTGTTAGCAGCTTCAACACCAGAATCCACATGGATCCAGATCCAGGAAGGTTGCTGCTTGGAAAAAAGGGCAAAACCTGGAATATTTGGTGCATGCAAACATAGTCGCCGTGTTGCTTTTTATGCTAAAATTACAATCAAGGTAAGTTCTTGAAAAGTTACTCAAAATAAATAAAAGACTCACAGCAGAACTTAATTCTGTCAACAAAGCTGATTGTTGATATAAGCTGAATAAATACTGTCGCTTTAAAACCATCTTTGTGGTTTTCCATCCCGATGACCGTCTGGGCAAAGTTCACGTCCCGACTCAAAACAAAGTAGACTCTCGTGTCACTTAAACACAGACCGAGAAGCTTGTCACATCCTGCACACTTTGGTTTCTGCAGCTCATAACCCGACTGTGTCTTCAGCATGTCATACTGCAGAATAAGACTGATCAGGAGATAGATGCATCCTGTAGAGCTGATAACTGATAATCAGCTGCACATACTGGAAACTCTTCGAGTGATCACGTGGAGGTAAAGGTTTTCATTGCAGTTGGAACGAATACAGATAAAGCAAATGTGTTCTCTGTGCAGATTAAAACACTTCATCATCTCACCCTGACAACCAGATAAGAATCAACGGCCTTTTTATTATTGTTTCTCATTGTGTGAGAAACGTGCTCGTGTTCACGTCCACCAACCGCCGGAACAGGTGAGAGGTTTGTTATCACACGTCAGTGGCAGTTTGGTTTTTAAACACATGTAAAGATGGCTGGAGTTTAAAAAATGCTGATTTAGATTTGATGAATGACAGCACAGGTGATGGGATTTTAATTTTAATGTCCAATCTTAATAATAAAAAACTCACAAAGTTTACAATCATGGTAGACTGTGTCACAATAAAACGTTGTGTTTAAGTGCTGTTTTAAGATGTTTAAGCTTGTTGGTCCGGGGTGATCGTGACACTAAGTCACCCATGCCTTGCCTGCACCCAGCAGAGGGTCACCCAGTGAAAGACCCCCCCTCATGGTCCAAGTGAGCACAGAGGTAAACCCAGGCACAGGCCTGAGTGTGGTTTCCACTGTGCAGGCTCCGACTGTCGGGTGTCACATTTGTGCAACGCTGTAAACATTGTGTGCAGCCGGTTGCCGTGGAGACACCAATCAGGAGGCCAGAGGACACGGGGAGCCTGAAAGGCCAGAACGGCTGCAGCTGCACAGCCGATTGCATCGAACATTAGGAGGAAAAACACAAAGGCATTAATGTGTCACGTTGAGGAAGTTTCAAACAAAGGAGGAGACATTCCGATGTTCACGTCGGGACGATGCATCCTTTGCCTTCCTCGTACCTTTAGAGACACTTCTATAGGTTTACAACGAGGCTGTGTCTTCTAAAAACGGGCTTTTATCAGAAGCACATCTGGATTTTTCTCTATTCTCCTAGACATTATGGGCATCACTTCGTTTGGACCTTTCACCTCGTATCTCCGGTAGACCTCCTCAGACCTCGGGCCGAGATTAGAGCTTTAAAATTGAATTCAGAGTCTTCCACCTCAGTCAGAGAATCCACAGAAGCACAATGAGATACCAGGAAAAGACTCTCCAACAACAGGTTGGCGTCGCACATGGCCGACGCATTCCACATGGTCCGCCATCGCCATGCACACGCCGCCGCCTCGCTGCCAAACCAGTTTGTGTTGCGTAACAACGCCGAGGTATGTTCAAGATGCCTTTCCTGAAGGCTGCATTTGCATACCAGCGAGAGAGAGAGAGAGAGAGAGAGAGAGAGAGAGAGAGAGGAGAGAGAGAGAGAGTGAGAGTGAGAGCGAGAAAGAGAGAGGGCCCCCCCCCCCTCAGCCTGCACACATACCACAGGAAACGTGAGACGGAGCAGGCGGATCGGAGTTCAACGCAAAAGTCGGTTTAGACGACGTTACATGTGACGGGAAACAAATAACAGCTGGGGTGAAAGTTCCATGTCATCTGATTTGCAATATTAGCCCGATAATCATCAAAATATGCTTGAAGGACTATTAAAACGGTACTAAAACACACTGGTGGCACTTTAAATTCAGTTAAGAAGCAAATTGTGTGGCTTTTTTTTTAAATCAGTGTCTTTTTGTTTCCTGTATATAATCATCAAAATATGTTTGAAGCTCTTATTAGAAATCTGACTGCATGCAGATTCACCTTTTGTTGACTTCCTGTAGTTGTGTATGAATGCTAATGCTAACGCTACATCTGCAGGAGGAACTTCCCTCCACCTGCAGCTCCACACGGCACCAAGATTTATCCCGATAGTCATCAGAAAATGCTGAAATAACCTTTAAAATGGCACGAAAACGTCCTGGTGTCACCTTAAATTTAGTAAAGACACAAATTGCGTCGCAGATAAGACGTTTTTTTTTTGTGAACTTCCTTTGAAGTGCAAAAACAATCAATCTGAAGTTGGATGATCATAAATCAGATCAATAAATCAATACATAACTGTATTTTTGTATCCTGTATCTTTTCAAATCAGACGCTAAGAAGGCCTTTTAACATCACTCGGGACGATAATCACGATTCACCACGATCTTATTGTGAGTTTGCTAATCCCGATCTGTGACACACACACACACACACCACACACACACACACATATGCACGCACGCACGCTACAAACGTTGCATTTCAGCAAAACGGCCGAAAAAAGCGAGACCGCATGTTGACTCTTCAGACTCTCACGTTCCTGATTCTGTGTCATGACTCATGGAAGCAGCTGATCAGCATGTTAATGTGCTGACTCGGGTTTGTGCCGACTGGCTTGTTGTCACACTACGGACGCCGTCCCGTCATCTAAAAACAGGAAAACCCTGACGATGGATTAACTCTGACCCCCAATAAAACCCTTAATACCGACGGGTTTGGGTCCGCTCGCTAATCTGCTCTGTGAGGGATTAAAACGTTGTCACCTAAAGAGATTTCTATTCAGGCTTAGGGAGACTTTTCCTTTATGGTCGGGACCACATCGGGTTTTTATTGTGGATCGCAATAAGAAAACACTTGTTTCTGTTGCCGTGGTTCACATGAGAAATGTTCATTAACGTGTGAATTTTGCATTTTCAATCATTATGAGTTTGACGAACAATAAAGAAATGCACCTTTAAACTGGAGACGGGTGGATGATGCAGGATTTTATCGGAGATAAAGCCGACAATAAGTCGATCGTGGGGAGTTTTCATCATCGGGACAATCGTGACAATATTTATCTGTTTAATTTATGCAGGGAAACCATATTATGATCATCTTATTTAAGATTATTTTTTAATTGTATTCGTTTTTCACAAAGAAAAGAAGGTCTCATCCATCACACAATAAAAAAATATTTAAAGTGTTCCACGATATTTATATTATATTTTAAGCACATTTCTGAGTATAATCGCGATATTATCGTGAATCGTGATTATTCTATCACGATTACGTCCATAAATATGTAGTAGCTATAGTTATAACGTGATAACAACAACGGATACGTCATGTCGTGTTATCCCTTTTGGCCTTCCATACCTTTGTCTCCTGTTGAGCTTGAGAATGAGCTTCATCATGATGTAAACACTGTGACGTCATGGTGAAGGACGTATTGTTGGTGTTTAAACTGGACTTTCAAACTCACGTATTAAGTTATAATATTCATATTTGAGTCCCCTACCTGAAACTCGGACTGGGGGGCGGGGGGCTTACCTGGCTGGGGTCTCCGGCCCTGAACACGTGACAGCACATCTCGGACTCCGGGTTGTCGGGCTGACCCCGGGTCAGGTAGGCGAAGTAGCTGAGGTCGTTGCTGTTGTGAATGAAGCGCGACACCAGCTGCGCCTTGTGCTCGAAGATGAACACCGACGAGTTGCTGCCGCTGCTGGCCGGGACGCACCGCACGAAGGGCGGGTTGAGGACCAGCTGGACGTCCCGGGGCTGCACCGCGGGCCCGCAGTCGCCCCTCTCGCTCCGCCTGCGGATCTCGGCCACCAGCCACGGCAGCATGGGCAGCGTGGTGCGCCTGTCGAGCGTCGACCAGCCGACGTACGTGAGGGCGAAGCGCCTGTCCGCCCGCGGCGCGCCGCCGCCGCCGCCGCCGCCGCCAGCGCGGGGGCTCTCCACGTCGTCGCCCCGGTTCTCCATGTCGACCCGGATCAGAGAGCCCTCCTCCCGTGCACCATCCCCCGCTGCTGCTGCTGCTGCAACAGTTTCCACGTCCACGTCGGGAAAAAAGTTGATAGAAATAATGCACGTGTCGATCAGCTGCAAACGCCCATGTCACCAAAACAAACAGTCGTCCACCCCCCCTCCCCGAAGTGGACCCGCTGGTTTTGCAGCCCCTCGACGGTCTGCATGGACCAGCGACTCGGACTCAGTCCCGGACTTGTGCGGTGGACCTGGACTGAAACGTGGCTCCGGATGGGATCCTGCGTAAACACACAAGTCTTGTTTCGCGCAGCTCCGGAGGAGGAGGCGCGTCACCACGGTGCCAAGCCCGAAACCGCACCACACGTCGGCTCGGCCGGCATCTTTATACCACTATTATTATTATAATGTCTGATTCTAATGCATCCACTGATGCTGGTTCATCCTGTTCCTCTCAGACGATCCTTTCTCTTCCACCACGACGCCTTTGGAGGCGGAGCGGCTGCGCCCGCCCAGCCGTCCCATGTGCCCGGGGAGGGGGGGGGGGGCTTCTCCGCGTATAAACGTGACAGCACGAAGCCCCGCCCCTTTCTCTCTGTGCAGAATAACTGGAAAACCTCTTCCACGGTAGGGTGGGACGTGTTTTTGCAGGCTCCCCGGGGCTCCTCGCTGTGTTTGTTGTAATCCACCCGACAACTGGCGTCACCGGAGCCAGACCACGTGTTTGGAAGAGGAGCTGTCATTACATCTGATGGGCTTTGTGCACTAAAGGGGTCCCCATCTAATTCCAAATCACCCCTCCTCCTCCTCCTCCCTAAAAATAGTCTGGGTGCCATATTTAACCTCCTCCCCACTGAGGCCGGAGCCTCCAGAGCTTCAACTACACACTTTATTACGTTATTACACTGTTTATTACGTTGTATTTATGTTTCTGTCAGTGTTGACGTCGTATTGAAGATGCAAAGTAATAAAAATATATATATATATATGTTCAAAACACAGCAAAGAAGAGAAAAAGCTCATTATTTGGGTACAGTAATGAGACGGGCATTGGTGCATGACATCATAATGGTAATAATAATAAGGGTAATTTTGAAAACATGCATATAATTTGAAGTTTGATTGGATTTGTATCCTATTTAATAGTTATGAACAGCAAGGAAAGGAGAACAAGCTCATTATTTGGGTACAGTAATAAGGCTGGCATTAGTGCATGACATAATAACACGCTAAACCAATCAGATTCTTGCAGAGAAGCCGCCCCCGTTGCTCTTTCACTGCGTTCTCAGCATCTTTTTCCACCATTTGTTCCACGTTTTCACTGGAAAACCTTTAAGAATCATCACTAAGTGGTTCGGACTCTGAAGGAGGTTTTACTTGAACTGAAGGTAAAACAGTTCTGCCACCAAGAAGATCAATCTGGGTGAATCCCAGTCTAACCAGTCAGCCCAGTGAGGAGGAAACGCGTTCTCCATTTCCAACATTAATAAAACGTCTTTAATTAGCCCCACTGGCACACGGGATGATTAAAGCATCGCTAGACTTGCTGCAGACCATCTAGATCTTGTGTTTTTTTTAGCTGGAAATATTCACATTTAGCATTTCTTACTATTAGGAAAGAGATCATTGTGTCATATAAAGCCTTGTGAGTCACTTAATATCTATTCAAGCTTATTTAACTCATCGTCAGCTCAATTTAAGACTGAAAAAACCTGAAATAAGTCTGAAAACAAGTCTTATATGGAAGCAACAAAGGATTTATTTTCTATGCAAACAGTTCAGACTAACCGGTACACGAAGACAGATTTAACTCTGAATGATTAATGATTTAGTGTATGATTGTTTCTACTTGGCTCTGTGAGGCTGAAATCAAACAACCAGACGCTGAAGGCTTGTGTTTAATAATTAAATACTTGTTGCCTCCTCAGAACCACACAGAAGCATCCACAGCAAAACTTAACTTAAGACATGAACAAATGTGTTTTTGTTCTGTACACTGGAAAAGTACCACGGCGGAGGGGGAATGAGGTTTAGTGCAAACAAGGGTGAATCATTTAGCAACAATCGAGGCAGTCTTTGAATGTTGGTCGGGGTTTTACAAAGCAGATAAACACTAAACTGCTGTTTCTTAAGTACAACCAGCTCAAAGTACTTCAGTCTGATACAAACAGTCCTGCAGTACTTTTCCAGGAAGGTTAGAACGTTGAATGGTTGGTTTTGGTTGAATTGTATTGGATGACCCTCTATCAGAGGTGTTTCTATTATTTTGTCCACCCCACTAATGAGGGAAGGCCAAACAACCAAAACACTCTCTGTGTTTAAACAACAACTGAACTTCTTCACCTTCCTTGAAGGAGCAGCAGTGGTGTGGGATTTAGTGACATCTAGTGGCGAGGTTGCAGATTGCAACCAACTGACCGTCAACCGCTTGGCCCTCCCTTTGCAAGACGTGGCCTTCAGGTAACGTAGGAAATGTGAAATCTAGAGCCAGCGTGTGTCCCTATTAGCTGCCATCTCTGCCACTAAATCCCCCTAAATCCTTCACACTGTTCCTTTAAAGAGGGATTATTATTATGCTTCTTTCCTTCCGTGTGTTTATAGTTTGTTGTTCATTTAACAACCTGAAGTCCAGGTCCAAAGGCAGCCCCCCCCCACCCACAGAAACTCAGCCTCTGATCTGATTCAAACGCCTCAATTCAAATCTTACCTTTTGCTCCATAAAGTGGTGATGTCATCAAGTAACTCATTAGCATAACATCTGCCCAGACGGCGGTTAGTCCCGCCCACAAACAAAGCTGGTCAGAGTGGAGCTGAGCATGTTATGACAAACACACTGAGAGGGCAACCAATCAAGAGCAGACTGGGCTTTTTGGGAGGGAGGGGCGGAAGCTTAAACAGAGCATCTCAGAGAGAGGAGAGCTGCTGCTGCACAGCCTGATGGGGGAATAAACGCCTGGTTTGATCATTCAGGCGTGTAAACATGTTCTAGTAGGAACCTGGAATATGAGTTTGCACCAGAAAAGGAGAAGACTGGATCATCTTTAAGGTTGGAGATCACTTCACAACAATCACACGGTCTCCATGACAGCCGCCATCTCCTTGATCTGCTTGTGAAAGTTCTGCAGGGGACAAAAACAAACAATCAATAAATGAATCATAAATATAAGTTGTAAATCTGCACCAACGACTAACTAGCAGACCTGGAACTGTGGGACGGTCAACTCAAAGGACCTCTGAGAAACGTGTCCAGAGGGCTCGGCGATCCGCAGCAGCAGCGACACGTACGGCGAGTTGAGGGATCGGCAGGTGTCCGAGCTCACCGCCATGCCGAGCTTCCACTGCAGGTCCACCAACTGCAAGAAAGAGAGCACGAGTCTCAGCTTCCAACGTAGACAAACTGTGTGGGTACCGGCGACGTGGGCGTACCTGTCCAATGCTGAGCGTGGCCTGGACCTCCTGCTGAGCGTGGACCAGCGCGCCCTGTTCACCCCACAACCCTCGCATCACCTGCAGCGAGGCTTTGGGCCACCTGTTACTCCCCTCCTCCAGCCTCGACACCAGCTCGTCTCCGGAGAGGTTGCTCTTCCCGGCGGACCTGATGGTGCAGACGGTAACTACGGTAACCACCAGCCAGAATCAGCACGCAAACACATCGGACTGGAAACACACGGATCCACATGTTGTTGTCCTCGGTCGATAATGTAACGCACTAGAAATAACCAACTTCTGAAGAAATGATGACATCGGTGCTGAAAACGCTGAATTGCTGGTTTGAATGCATAAAAGTGAAGTAGCAGAAATGGTTTGAAAAAAAGTGGGAATGAGTTTAATTAGTATGAATGTCAATGAAAAATAGGAGGAATATTGAATTTGACTAATAACAACAATGTGCAAAAGATGTGGAATATTTTAAGGTTTGTAAACTGTGTTGATGGCGAATTTAAATATTCATCCATTCATTTGAATATGTATTTAAGTATTAAAGGGACGATCGAGGAAAGCAACGACACTCTCGTCTTAATTGAGCCAAACTTTCGAAAAGAGTGGATTTTACCCGATTTGTACAAAACCAACATTCAGAGGCAAAAAACAAATGAATAAAAATGGACTTAAAGATACCTGAATGTTAATAAGAGAAATCTGATAATGTTCTGCAGAGCTTCATGTTCGAGTCTGACCCCGGCTCTCTGGAAACTCTGTGCAGAAAAACAAAAACAAGTCACGAAAGAGGAACTTGGGGAAGAAATCAGGGGTTACTATAAGTTACACATGTTCCAAGGAAATACTGACTCACATCAGAAATTTCAGCTGAATCAACTCCTCTGGTTTGACCTTGGAGATAAGTCAGAACGCGCTGACACTGTGGAGATTATAAGGTTAGTTATCAGAGCAACGATGCCACATCCTGTACGGCTGCTAACGGCACCCCGATGAACACCATCGTATTCTATCTGAAATCATTAATGAGGGGCGACGCTGCATGTTCAGAAATACACAACAGATTAAATGTACTCACTGCTTCGGCCAACACATCTGGAGAAAGCTTACAGATGTTGCCCACAACGTTGTCGACACCTAAAGAAGAGAAGTGAGATAAACCACAGTGTCTTTATAAAGAGCAGGCAAATATGTCACGTTATATTGTTTGATGTCATCAGTCTCCTTTATGCTGAATAAATCTTTTTTTTTTCTCTGAGTAAACATAATTTAACACACATATTCACTCCGAGTGAATATATAGACCCGTTGAGATTAAAAACCTCTTTTTCAAGGGAGACGCGGCCAAAACAGTCAGCAGCAATACACCTTTACAGACATACAAATGGAGACAAGTACAAATACCATTTAAAATGAGGAACAACACACATCAAATACCGTCCATCGTCCCTTAGAAATATAATAAATCAAAATAAAGACATAATAATAATATTTTTTATAAATGATCACGAACGTTTAAGGATAAAAGTTTAAATAATAGATGGATGGATGGATGGATGGATGGATGGATGGATGGATGGATGGATGGATGGATAGATAGATAGATAGATAGATAGATAGATAGATAGATAGATAGATAGATAGATAGAACATTTAGTTTATAGTATAGAAGTGTTTAGACTTATTATTCATACCACAGATGTGAAAACACCAACAGCACACGTTCAACCCACAAAACACATCCAGGAAGGAAGAGTATTATCAAAATAAAAGCACTGATAAATGTATGTACATCTAGCATTAAACTAGCTGAACCGTACCTGAGGATTATGTAAATACCACAGTGGTTAGGTATCATGTGGTGCCGCTGTACGTGAGGTTGGAGTCCGGTTAAGATATATGTATGGATGTAGTTTGACTGTGTTTAATGTTTTAAACGTAGTGAACGTGGAAACGCAGGCTAACACGTTACAGCGGGCTGGGTGGTGAGCGATGCTAACGCTAGCGTGGACGGGAGAAGCCTTTTCATCCCAGTGGTTAAAAAACAACAACAATCTAGTGAATAATGACAGTAATAGTGCATGATGTAAGTTTAAAAACCCACCCTGAGATTCATCTGCCGCCGGCATCCTCTCTGTCTCTCTGCCTGTCTGTCTGCCTGTCTGTCTGTCCGGGTTAGCCGCCTAGCACTGATGCTAATTTAGCAGCTAGCTGCTTTGGCAACTTTAAAGACTTGTCAACTTTTAAGCGACTTGTCAAACAATTACGAGTTTCTGAAAAGATAAATATAGCTACTGTTTTTTGGGGGAGAAATCACTTCCTCTCCAGAGAATCGGTAATCATCTTCTTCTTTCTGTTTTCCGGCATAGCGCAACCATCGTAAGTTGTGTATAGCGCCACCTAGTGTATTGGAGTGTCCTTCTTCTTCGCTTACAATAATTTATATTCCCGCCTCTAAAAAGGGATATCAGCTGAATGTGATTCACAATCACCTTACATCAAACTTGAATGTGTCCTTCTATGCTGGAGTTGGTGGTTCATGAAGAATATTTAGGGAATAACTTCAAAAATTTAGAGAAGGACTAAACTAATGAAGCATCACAGCGCCCCCGTGTGGCGGCGGAGGTCATCTCTCCACACTCTCCACACCACTCCACCCTTTTTTTTACCCGAGTCGGCTATTTGTATTTACCATTATTCAGATACCACGTGAAGGCAGCATTAACAATCCCAACCGCTGGGAAGTTTCTCTGAAACACGCCCATGACTCTGGAATGGTCCACTGTTGGGCTAATGTGGGGGTGTTTTTGTAATCCTTGATTTTGATTAAAGACGAAGAGCTATGATACGACTATATATGGTGATAAATATATATTTGTATACATATTTCAAACATATTGTTTATGCCGTAAAGTACTGAGTGCGATATATCCACGGTTTACGAAAAAACAAGCACCCCTGCGCATTACGCAGAAGTCTCGGTGAGCTCTCCCGACGCGGAAGTGCTTCGCAGCTGTCAAACAGATTTTTTCAGTTCCAGCTCTCGTTTTGAAAAGGAAAAAAATACTAGTCGACTTTCAGGATGGACGCTCCGCGCTGGTTGCCTCTGGAGTCCAACCCAGAAGTTTGTATTCTTCTTGTTTCCTCAAAAAATACTTTGTTTGTTTTTTAGCCAAGTCATTCATTCTGAAAGCGTGTGGCGGCTAGCTAACGTGCAGCTAGCCGTTAGAACAATAGCAGAAGCCGGCGTGGCTGCTTTGTTAAGCAATTTAATTAATATTCCTGTTTGTTTCTCTTTTCCTTTCAGGTCATGACAAAGGTGAGTGTTTTTATTCTGATTTGATTTCAACACCAGTTTAGTGTTTAAGTTAAAAAAAAAGACCCATTGTAGAGGGACGAGGCCTGCAGCGATGCTACATCCAGCGTAGCGTCAGAGTTACGCTGCAGTTAACGTATTTAACGTATTTATAATAAACGTAACAGGCCGCGGAGAGGTTGACCAAAGCGTCGACGGAAGTGTCCTGGTGTAGATGTGTTGACGTCACCTTTTTTTCACGAGCTTCATACAAACGAATGACGTCGTTGAAATTGGTGTAACTGTCAGTAACACGCAGTATCAACACGTAGCAGTAAAGACAGGAAACATGTGTTAAACATGTAGGAATAATAATAATATCGAGAGGTTGACTGAAACCATGTAATGGTATTAAACATTTATTAATTTAAATTAATTGCAAGTGTAATTAAACATGGTGAAAGTTATCTAAAGGCGTGCAACTGTACAAAAAATGTTTGCTATAATAAATCAGCTATTCATTAATACTTGCTTGCGGTTTTAACAACTTTAAATTTAAGGTTATTCCCCTATAATAAGGATAAAAATCCTATGATTTACTCCCTGTAAGATTCTACAAGAAGTTTAGTATGCTGACTATTTATCTATTTATGTCACAGGACAAGAATCGGCTGTATGTTATTTACTTAAACTTGGCTTTGTCTTTACATTTAGAGCATTTAGCAGACGCTTTTGTCCAAAGTTACTAACAATAAGAACATTTGTTGAAAGGAAGAAACCACAACATATCATTGCCGATAAAGTAAGAGCTAAAAATAGAAAGTGTTCGGTCCTCGTCTGAGTAAAGTCGTAGCTGTTCAGCAAACATACCTTAAGAACAACAGTGCTGTGATCAGAGTGCTATATTTAGGACATAGAAGTGCATCTATGCAGAGTCGAGGTCTGAACAGGTCTTCGTATGCGTGCTGATTCACTCTCAGCCTTTGTCTGTAGTTTGTCAACTGCTTGGGGATGAAGCGGACCTGGCAGTTCGGAGACGTGTACGGTTTGGACCCGGAGATGCTCGGCATGGTGCCGAGGCCGGTGTGTGCGGTGCTGCTGCTCTTCCCGGTGACAGATAAGGTACCGTGTGTTTACAATCTGTGGTGTGTTCATGAACTCCTACTACACACGTAAAACGGAGCTTTCTCTCCTGCTTCCCATCCAGTACGAGGCGTTCAAGCAGGAAGAGGAGGAGAAGCTGAAGGGCGAGCGGCAGCAGATCTCCCCCGACGTCTACTTCATCAAGCAGACCATCGGGAATGCCTGCGGAACAATAGGACTGATTCACGCCGTGGCAAACAACCGGGCACACCTGGACTTCGGTGAGTGTTTGTTCTGATTCATCTTTAGCTGTGAAAGAAAGGTGGGTAGATGATTGCAGAGTTGATCATGTGACAGTTAAAGTGACAATATGACACCAAATCCAATAAATACGGATTTTATGACACTTTGAGAGGAAAATCAAACTATTATTGATTTGTTAATGAAATGCATTATTTGTATCACTTATCTACACTTGGAATACATGAAGTCATATTAAATTATTAGTGTTGACACTAGAGGTTGATCCAAAGAGGATTATTAAAGGTTTGAATTGTTATTTGTTTGGAGAAGGAAAAAGTCGATGGCAGATTGATCCGACATCATAAAGGTTCAGCCCACAGTTTTTTTGTAGCATAGAATTGATTTACATAGAAAAATGTTATTCTAACGTACACATTTATAGCTGCCGGTATCTTCTGCTGAACTGATGAATGGATCGACCGATCCAAATCCAAACGCGTCTTTGTTTGCTCCTCAGAGGCCAACTCTGCACTGAAGAAGTTTATCGAACAAACCTCTGACATGAGCTCGGAGGAGAGGGCCGTCTTCCTGGAAAAAGACGAGGTAAGAAAACACTGAGGAGCACGTTTTAGCTCAGGGATGATGTGATGAAGTGGTCGGCTTTTCATACATTAAAAAGTTATTTTCCTCACAGTCACAGCAGCCGAATACAATACAATGAAACTACCAGGATCGCTGCTTAAATGCAAATCCTCTTCTGTTTCAGAGTATACGAGTTACACATGAGTCCAGCGCTCAGGAGGGACAGACCGAGGTTCGTGTCGAGCTTTGCTCTCACAGAGAACTGTGTTGAATCTCACTAATCGACTCGTATAAAATGCTTTTTTATTTTCTCCTTTTTAGGCTCCGAGTTTAGACGAGAAAGTCAATCTGCATTTTATAGCTTTCGTGAATGTCGGAGGACAGTTATATGAACTGGGTGAGTCGCGTTTGACGATAATCACTTTAATTCCACATTGAATGGCGGCAGATTTAATTAACAATGGATTGTATTTTGTTTTTATAACTCCAGATGGCCGGAAGCCGTTCCCTATCGTCCACGGAAAAACATCCGAAGATAATTTCCTGGAGGTAAGACGTCACAGAATAAAAGAGACGCGTTGTCATTAAATGATCTCTGAAGTCGTCATTCCCTCCGTGTGTGTGGTTGTTCTGCAGGATGCTGCAGCGGTTTGTAAGGTCTTCATGGCCCGGGACCCTCAGGAGCTTCGGTTCACCATCATTGCCCTCTCCAAAGACTGAGGACCCCCTCCCTCGGGACCCCAGAACACAAAGAAAACATTACTGCCAAACTTTCTCAAGTGCTGACTTTATTGGAAAATTAGTTCTTTGTTTTTTTTTTCGCAAATACTTGTGGGGAAAATATTAAACGTCAGGGATTCAATTCTGAAGTAATCTTCCATTTTTGTTGCACATCACAAGAGAATCTTGAGTATTGATCCGCACCTCAAAGTATTTCCTGTTTAAGATTTAAAATCTTCCGGTCGCCCACAGCTGAACTGTGCCCGACCGTCATGCAGATATCAGATTTGTTTTGCATACAGTGATTTGTTTGCGATCGTGTGTCTGACACACGTGTTTTAAAAAACCCAGCTGATGAAACTTGTTTTGCAAGGCTTTTCATTTTCAGTCATAGTGTTGAAATGAAGAAAAACACAGATAGGCTTTGTGCTGTTTGTGTGCAGTAATAAAGTTATGAAAAGCTTATCCAAAAACAAAAAAGTGAGGCTGACTGAAAAGTCCAGACTGTCCATCCGTGAGGAAGGTGCCTGCATTTTTGTAATAAGAATGAGAAATTCTGTCAAATAAAACGGCAAAATTTACTTAATGTTCCTGTTGACTGAAGTTTGTTCATTTACTTCAAAACTTATTATTTTGATAAACTTCTCTTTTTTTCGGACAGAAACTGGTTTCCATAATGATAAAAAACAACTGGTTTTAAGTTAAATTTGAGCAGAAAGTCAGGTTTGTGTTTCAGGCGCTGCAGTACACCGCCGCCGCCGCTGCGTGTCGCTGTAGGACGGAGGTTTGTTTAAGGAGAGCCGAAGTTTCCCCTCAACTTTAAACATCGAGTTCTCGACAGAAACCCCTCAGACTCCACATTAATAGACCCGGTGAGTTTCAGGTGAGACCAGTACGGGGACCAGTGGAACCCCCCAAATAAGGCTCCTGTTCACCTGGAGACCGCTCCAAACACAGGGCTGGACCCGCGGGTGGTCCTCGGACCCCACTTTGGACCCCCACCCCTCCTGCCACAGCTTATGAGGTGAATCCGTCCTGCCGGAGCGGACTGGGAGGCGGACCGTGGGACTCCGAGGACCCGTTTGGTGAGCTGAACCGGACCGAGCCGCGCGCGTCAAAACAAACCACAGGAGCAGCGACGTCACACAGGTGGACGAGCAGGTAAACGCGGGTCACGCCTCGGCGGCTGCGGACGAACAATGGGACGCATTTTTTCCTGAATGAGTCGCGTGATTACGAAGCGTGACGCGAGACGAGTGTTAACGTGCGCTGTGTGTTGTTTGTTTTGTTTGTTGGGGGCGGACCGGCTCCTGCTTTTGATGTCACGCGGACTTTTTTAAGCCACTAGGAACCCGATCCGGGTGCAGTCGGATGAGACGCTTCTGGTGGTGATGGAGTGGCGCGAACAGTCCGCCGTCGGCTCCGACGAGGCCTACTTGGAGGCGCGGAGGTGGATCGAGGTCAGTGAACGCACCTTTTTAATTGATTATTATAGAGAATTTGTGCGCGTAATTTGGCGTTTTACTCTCCAATAAGTCTGTTCATGGATCACCTGGGCAGGTGTGCCCTTTGACCCCTCCTCTCAGGCGAAACAGAAACTCCTCCAGGCATTAGCCCCCTCCATCTTATCTGAACTCACAGCTCAGTTGATTTCCATTCATCTTGATTGTTTGGAGGATCTTTGCCTCGACCTGCTTATCAGTCCTTGTTTACTTTCCTCTCATCAGGGTTTCTTTGAGGAGTTTCAAGCGTGTCGGGAGAGAAAAACACAAATCTGAGTCATTTTACCACACACACATTCAAGTATTCAACTCGTGTGATGTTTGCCATAATTAGATGGACGTTAGAATGAACAACTAGCTGCTTTTTCTATGAATAATAATGTAGCTGTAACTCTTTTTCCTGGTGCAGAAATCAAAATGCAAAACAGCTGCCAGCTCACTTTCAGAAGTAACCCCCCCCCCCCCTAAAAAAAGTCAAATGATTTAAAGTTTCCATCCCACCAGCAGCCAGACTCATGCTTTCCCTTTCTTTTTTTACAAGCGGGTAAAATGATGTTTCCTCTGCTCCCAGCAGGGGGGCATAAACTAAACAAATATTGTCCTTATTTCTGGATTCTTCTGATGTGACATCAGTGTCTCTTGCCTGCTCACACACTGGCCCATTGTGGTGGCTTATAGCCGACCTCGTGGGCTGTGGTGGGGGGGGGGATTAGTGGGCGAGCAGGAAGCTGAATAGGTAAAGGTGCAGCCGGCGCGTGAGAGAGCGAGAACGCTTGACCCTCAAAGACACAGTTGTGTGGCTGCAGAGCTCCGCCACTGGATGATTAACAAGCTGCTTCACGGCGCTTTAAACGGAGGCATGTGTGCGTGTGTGGTTGTGTGTTTGTGTGGTTGTGTGCGTGTGTGTGTTGTGTGCGTGTGTGGTTGTGTGTTTGTGTGGTTGTGTGTGTTGTGTGCGTGTGTGCACGGCGAGGTCGGTGGTATTTGTTAAAAGAAGTGGACTAAACGGTCTGGAGGCCGTCACATGGACACATTCCTGCATCAGCCGCCTCGGCTGTGAGCGAGCTGGCCGGCTGTCAGACACAATAATGGAGCTCCTTGTTAATTGAACAGAGCGACGGCGTTTATGGGAAGAATGGTGCATGCGGCCTGTAAATACGAAACGCCGTCTTTTATTTACGTCTACAGTCGCTGGTTTAATGAGTGTTTGTTGGTCAGATTGAATCTCTTTCAGTGGCGTTTTTGGTTCTCGGAGTAAATCACAAGATCACAACCGTGTCAGACATGCTCTTGTTTACGTTTGTAATGGAGAGGTTTATTTTTTCAAAGAGTCACCCAGGAAGTTCTTACCCAAAATACATCTTGTTCTCCTTCAAGAGTTTTTTTAGATTGGGTTCCTATGGAAGTAATTATTCAAGATACAAGGTCATGTTTTTTAAAGAGAAACTTTTGTAGTTTGACCTTTTGTAGTAAGACATTATTATGAGATCAAAAGTCAATATTTTGAGATACAAAGACATTATTATGAGAAACTGAAGCGTTATTATGAGATACTTAGTCATTATTATGAGATACTTACTCATTATGAGATACTAAGTCATTATTATGAGATACTAAGTCATTATCAGA
>CM056830.1:25917088-25952088 GCA_029853015.1 Chelidonichthys spinosus
TGTTAAACTGTTATAACCATAACAGGGAAACGAGTCATTCAGTTACTTACGAATCGCCAAGCAACTGTTTTATTAATCGGTTGATGGTTTTGAGCAAACTTGCTGTCGTTTGTGGTTTTGCATCATATTAAATCAAATTATTGTCTTTTTTTTCAACCAGTTGAACAAAACGGGACGTTTGACGATGAGATCTAATTGAATCAAGCGTTTGAAATGTTTGTGCTTTTTATATTCCAAAGATAAAATGATTTAAAATCGCAGCCTTACTCTGAGTGTATTTTGTATTTTATTTGTAATTTTTTATAAAGAATCCTGTTAAAAACACCATGAATTAACACACAACATGGGTTTTAATCTCCCATCTAAAACCCGTTCCTGTGGTGGCGCCGGGTTTGTTTGGGGTTGTCCCGTAGAAGAAGGGGGCGTGTCTTCAGGAGGATCACAGGGTTGTGTGTTTACATCACGGAGCAGCAAACCGGAGCCAGGTGGCCGCCAGTAAACCCAGTAAACACCCAGCCAATGACCTTGTGCTTTCACTTACTGTCTCTCTCTCTCAGTCTGATCAACAGGATCAAACCTGGAACCATCAGGAGGGTGAACCGGCTCCCCACGCCCATCGCTGGACTGGTGAGTCTCTTAGACCAGTAGGTTGAATGGGAGGAACGGCAGGCTGATAGGAAGCTCCAGGAAACACCGTTACGTTAGTTAACAGCTTATCTGAAAGTCTGTGTTTATCTCATTAAATATGTGCTCATTTACATACATTTCCACAACTTTGGATAAAAGAAGCCTGGTTTCATTTCGTTGACATATAAGAGTCAAAGGTTTTGGAGATCTCGTATCACTCAGTCATAAAACATGTATTTATTTATGTTTTTAAGAATTAGATGTTGTATAAATGAGGCTCTGAGTGATAAATGAACAAACCCTCCCTAAAAACCCCTAAAAACCTTCAGAATGTAGAGAGGAATGAAAGTGGAAGTTTGTAGACGGGTCCGGGTTGACGGGTCCGAATGGACAGGTCCGGGTCTACAGGTCCAGGTCTACGGGTCCAGGTGGACAGGTCCAAGTAGACGGGTCCGGGAGGACAGAGCTCCGATTACGTAATAATATCCATCTTTTCACCTCAGAATGAAGCCGCTTCAAGCCGTTGAACTCGAGCGTCAGGAAGTAGACCCGTCCCTCACAAAGCGCTCTCTTGTGGGAGTAATTGAGTCCAGCTGCAGGATTTACAGAGACCCCGACCTTAAGGGGGGCCGGTCTGAGTGAGTGCTTCGCAGTCGGAGAAACCAGACCAGCGTTCAGGTTCAGAGTCAACACGGTGACGTCACATCTGTGTTATGACATCAATCAAACTCCGGTTGTGTTTTGGTTCAACACCTGCTGAAGTTTATATCTGCTCCATCATCAGACCCGGGACCTGGAAACCTGGAAACCACCTGATCATAAATCCAGGTGGAGAAGCAAACATGAGTCAGTGGCTCACCTCACCAACAGATTCATGCTCAGGGTTCATAATAAACATATACATTATACATATTATAAAATGTGGTATAAATGAGGTTATGGATGATTTATGATTAAACCGCCTCCATAAAAACACAGAATATAGAGAGGGATGAAAGTGGAAGGTTTGATGGATAAAAGTTTGAGGGAAAAAAAAACATTTTAAAGATATAAATTGTCAAATTTTGAAGACACTAAAATGAACAGATATCAACATGAAATTTAGAATTTTTGCAATTTAAATATGCAAATGAGGCATTATCTTTATTTTGGTGATTTTATTATTATTATTATTATTATTATTATTTATTATTAATATTTATTTATGGACAAATAAATACCTAAATGTATTTGTGGATGTTCTCTTTAAAAAGAAGCCCTAAAACCTCCTGACAAAGTGTGTATTGCGTGTATGGCTCCCATTCCCAGTTCCCTGCCGTGGTGAAGCCACTGGAGCATTAAGTGTCTGTGTTCCTCAGATGACTTCCACATGGAGAGGATTAGAACGTTGTCGGAGAACAGGAAGCTGTTCTTCACGCCATGTTGGGAAGAAATATGACGAGGAACTGAGTCAGAGTGGGTTAACCATGAACCGCTCCACCATGGCGGTCCGGGCTGTCGGTTCAGCTTCTTTGTCACCCGGAGAGATTCAAATCCATACCAGAGCTCCGGCTCCTTCTCTCTCATGCAAGAATATATATTAAAAAAAAAGCAGAGCGAGGGAAAAAACAGAACCCTCTGGTTTCTGTGGAATATTTAGCAACGCTGGCTCCGTTATTCTTCTGGCTCCGCTCGCCTTCCAAGGGAATGTTTCCCATGTCAGCACACTTCTCTGCCGAGCATTCAGTGAGTTGTGGGTTTGGGTCACGGGGATCCTGGTACTGGGCCCTGGGTTCTGGTCCTGGTCCTTGGCCCAGTTCTGCAGGACAGCATGCCAGCTGCAGATGAACACATGGAAAGGAGGGTGTTTTTTATGTGGTTTTCTCGTCACAGGGCTCAGAAACGTGCAGCCCATACTCTCTGCTGGGTGTTTGAGGCGCTGCCAGAGGGTCAGCTGAGGGTAATTGCAGAGTATGCCCATCTGAGACAAAGAATGCCGTGGAAGAAATAGAGCGACCACAATGCAGACCAGTAGGGACCCGGGAACTTTTGTTGTTATCCCCAACAATCGGACACATTGTGTGATTCAGATCTTCTCGGTGTGAAGAAGCATCAAAAGATCCTGGAGGTTTGCAGGAAGAGGATGAGAGTTGGACGGCATATTTAGCAGGATTATGTGCAGGCGAGTCAGAATACCATTCCTCCGACATCGTTATCTCTGTTCTGGGGGGGGGGGCGGGGCTTAAATGACATGTTAATTATCCCCTCCTTTATAAACGCCTTGATTACGTCGGCTTCAGGTGAGATTTGTGGCGTTGTCCTTTAAGGCATCAAAGACCACACTTTTCCTTCGTATGAGAAAGGAGTTATTGTTCTATATATTATTATATTGAACAGCAGAGTAGAGTGTTGCATGCTGGGAGAAGGGACGACGTCATAAATTAAAAGTGTCACAGAAGAGTGATGCATTCAAAACCCTCGTAATTTACAGAACAGAGGAAGAGGAAACTTCTTCTGTCTCCTTTTTTAGTTTTTCTATTTTTGTTTGTGATGATACTGAGTTTGACATGTTAGCAGGGGGGGGGCTATGATCCTCGGCCTGCAGGGCCCTCGGTGACCTGCAGGGCCCGTCCAAGGGCCGTTAAACGACAAGAAAAGCTGCTCGTGAGGGAGAGGTCACCGCCGTCCCACCATTTGCTAATAAGCATGTTGGAGATCTTAAATAGAAGCTACCCCGTCATTACTCCAGCCCACGGCGAGGCCGAGCTCTCCCCGGGTGGAACACACACTCGGCAGCAGTGGCAGCCCCGGAGAGTGTTAATGTGTGTGTTCATTCACACGTATGAACTTCATGTAAAAAGAAAACCAAACCGACGGGTGACGCTCCCACACGGCGTCTCCAGTTGCTTCAGGGATGAAGGAAAAAAAACAATATTTGTCGGTTTCTGTCACCCGACCTCCAGTGTCATAGCAACCGAGCGTCTCCAAAATAGTGCACCGCCCCGCAGATTCCACAGGTATTCTCCCCGGAGAAGGGCTGGGCAGGGAGGGGGGGGGGGAGAGAGTCACTCTGTCACTCTTTGCACTCGCACGGCCGGTTGGGTAGGGACTCGTGCAAAGAGCTCTGATGTCATGCTTCCTGTTTTTGTAGGCCCCGCCCACAGGTGGCGTTGTACTGTCAGTCAGCTGCTGTCACGCATGTGTGTTTGTGTGCACTAGGTCACTTCTTATTTGCTGCAGGCATGCTCCTCCCCTCCTCCCCTCCTCCCCCGGCCCTCGCTGCTCTCTTGCTGATATGAACTTTGGAAGCTGCAGGCTGCCAGAGAATTCTTCAGTGATTATTCTTTTGGGCCGTGAAGGTGGACGACCCCCTTCATCTCCTCTCTCCTGCTCTTGTTTCTCCAGGACAACCTGAACGTCTTCCTGAAGGCCGGCAGGAAGCTGGGACTAAAGGAGGCGCAGCTCTTCCACCCGGGGGACCTCCAGGACTTGTCCAGCAGAGTCACAGTCAAGTAAGTCCCGATCCTGGGAGTCCTCCACAGGGACCGGGTCCTCGTTGGAAGTCCGGCTCCTCCTCCACCGGTTCTATTCGTGTCCCACAGAAACGTAACTTTAGTGTTTCCGAGCACGTGTTTCCTTCCGTGTGTGGTTTTTGGAGCCGCGGTTTAAAAAAAGGTCGGCTCTATTCTCGGCGTAGTAAGACACCTGATTACGCTCGGCTCTGTGTTTCTGTAAACATGCGACGTAGAAACGAGTCCATGGGTCAGCAGGCACATTGATTTCCTATTTTAGTGAGAAAATCACCAAAACGTCAGACAGACGTTCAGTCGGAGGTTTCAGATTCCAGTTTGCATGCCGGACAGCGTGCAAACTCACAACACGCAGTATGTTGAACAACCTGTTTGGCTTTTTTGTTGCCTTCAGGAGGGAGAGACAGGGGAGGGAGAGACAGGGGAGGGAGAGACAGGGGAGGGAGACAGGTGAAGCAGAGAGGTGAGGCAGAGAGAGGTGGGGGAGAAAGGTGAGGCTGACAGGTGAGGCAGACAGGTGAGGCAGAGAGAGGTGGGGGAGACAGGTGAGGCAGACAGGTGAGGCAGAGAGAGGTGGGGGAGACAGGTGAGGCAGACAGGTGAGGCCGAGCTGGAAGACATCCATCTCCATGTGTCTCAGCAGCGATGCGACGGCATTGTAGGCAGTAAACGCATCTTTAACTTGAGTCGGAGTGACGGAGCTGTGGTCTTTGAACGCATCACTTTAACGTGAGTCGGAGTGACGGAGTCGTGGTCTTTGAACGCATCACTTTAACGTGAGACGGAGTGACGGAGTCGTGGTCTTTGAACGCATCTTTAATGTGAGTCAGTGTGACGGAGCTGTGGTCTTTGAACGCATCACTTTAACGTGAGTCAGTGTGACGGAGCTGTGGTCTTTGAACGCATCACTTTAACGTGAGTCGGAGTGACGGAGTCGTGGTCTTTGAACGCATCTTTAATGTGAGTCAGTGTGACGGAGCTGTGGTCTTTGAACGCATCACTTTAACGTGAGTCAGTGTGACGGAGCTGTGGTCTTTGAACGCATCACTTTAACGTGAGTCGGAGTGACGGAGTCGTGGTCTTTGAACGCATCTTTAATGTGAGTCAGTGTGACGGAGTCGTGGTCTTTGAACGCATCTTTAATGTGAGTCAGAGTGACGGAGCTGTGGTCTTTGAACGCACCACTTTAATGTGAGTTTGGGATGTGAGACGTTTTCGTTCCCATGATCCACCCAAACTCTCACAATGCCGTCGAAACCACACGCTACGCTGCAATATGAAGTCTGAATAAACAAATCTGCCTGCCATTTACCAGACACACCCTCTCTCTCTCACTCTCCCTCTCTCTCTCTCTCTCTCTCTCTCTCTCTCTCTCTCTCTCTCTCTCTCTCTCTCTCTCTCTCTCTCTCTCTGATTCACGGTCGTAAATAAAGCGACGTTAAAATCCTTTTTTCTTTCCCCACGACATGACTTAAGTTTCATAATGAGAATTTGGGGAATTTATGTTTAATTATCTTTTAGTGGGTCCTGGCCCTGGTCCTGGTCCTGGCCCTGGCCCTGGCCCTGGCCCTGGACCTGGTCCTGGCCCTGGTCCTGGACTCTTTTTGCCAACATGTTTGCTTGTGTGTGGGGGTTCGGTGGTGGAGGAGGACCACTTTCTATTTTTAGGGGCCGGGAGTCACTTTGACAGGCGGGACTGATTGGAATGGACTCTAGGGCTTTTAATAGTGTCCCCCCCCCCCTCCACCCCGTGCATGGGGGTCTGCAGAGTCCACCTGGGTGTGTTTATGTTGTTATGATCTTGTTATATTGGGCGCTACAGTCCTTGTAAGTCTTGCAGAGTAACGCGAGGAGTTGATCCCAACGAAGTCGCTTATCAGAGGCTTCAGGCAAATAGAGAGAGAGGAAGCTGTCTCTATCAGCTGTCTCTCGTCCCTGGTGTGTGTCCAACCTCCACTCCCTTAAACCCAGTCTGACAGGTGCCTTGCTCAGCTTCCCTGTTTCTGCAGCAGTCAGGTTCCTGTTGGTGTTTCACCCTCACCAAGCAGCTGCAGCTTCTCCCTTTTTATTTTACTTCACTTTTAGACATTTCAACGTTCCACTTCTTTTACAATGTTTATTTTTTATTGTTCTTTTAGTTAGCAAGTATTATTATTATGTTGTTTTGTAATAGTTTCAGTCATTTATTGAACAAGAATACCACATTTTTCTGACTTCAGCTTCTTAAATGGGAAGTTTGATTGCTTTTCTCTATTTTATGTAATTTTTTACATAGGTGTTTCTATCTCTTGATCTTTTGAGTAGGGATACATGCTAGTACATACTACAATAGTCATAGTTTCATCATAGTTTCCCTGAATCTGCACTGACTTGTACAAAAAGGTGCCACACAGCAGAAGGATGTCTATAAATCTGGATTTAAATGATTGGACGCTCGTTGACAGAAACATAAAACCTCTCATTGATCACTTTCCTTTCTCAGCATGGCCGGTATCTTTCTTCTGGGCGTGAAGCTCAGACATCGACCGGAGGCGAGGCGTGCTGAGAACACAGTTTGATTCATCCCGGTCTGCGTTGTCACGGCGACCATAAAAGATTATCGGGTGTCTGTTTTGACCTTTGAGCTTTCTTTTCGGCGGTTGTATTGGTCTTAACACCATCTGGAGTGCATGTTGCTCTATGGCCTCGTGTTGTGAAACAAGCCGATCAGATAAGGATGTTTATCAGACACAAAGACGTTCAATATCAAACAAAACGTCGTGTTTGTGCAAATATAACACCACAGAACTGTTGTTATACAGGAAACGGTACGTTTCAGGGACGGTTTGCTCCCATCGTCCACGTGTTGGGTTGTAACGGTGAGCAGACGGACTCTGATTCACCGACGAAGGCCGAGTGACTCACCGGCTCCTTTAGGACCGACGCCGTTTCCAGCTGTTGCCCAGGAAACGGCTGCTGGGAGCGTTGAGAGGGCATCGGGTCAATCATCAGTGCTTTTTAACTTCAGACATGAAGGGGGGGGAAGGCCGATGGATTCCCCCCTAATGACACGTAAATGTCAGCTGGGGTTCTGTTTGACTGGACGTTCGTCACGGAGGTCCTCCGGTAGGAGGCGGCCTCCGGTGGACGTTTCAGTGTTTATTATTGTCGTTACACACTGAGCGGCTGTTCGCCTCGTCAGCTTCTTCCAGCTTTCACCTGCTTTCTCTCTCGCCTACACTTTATGGTAGCGCATCAACGCTGAATTACAGCCTAATCTGTAGATGTCTCATACCTCGGAGATCAACATATATCATGTTGGAAGTACATTTACTAAAGCCTCGTTCAAGCCAACTTTATCCTTTACTTTATAAAGGAAGTATGTAAATACAGCTACTTTTGACACCTATAATCAATATTTTTGTAATATCATAAATGTATTCGGTGACGCGTTAAACCGGCAATTTGCGAAATACGACATTCAGAGTGTTAATAAAGCAGCTGTCAGCTACGTTATGGTGGAGTAACGTCGGAGTGGAGAATGGAGTCCCTCTGTGTGTGTTGTTATCCCAGCTTCTCCTCGCTGCGTTGACATACCCGTGCTCACATGCATGCTTTTAGTGTGTGTTTCATGTATTTTGTTAACGCTAACCGGACCGCCAGCACCCACCCTCCAGTTCCCCCCCTCAGGTTAGCGCTCTTAGCACCGTTAGCATCGTTAGCTGTGAGTCTTTATGTTGAGAGGCAATTAATAATGCTCCCAACATCGTGCATCGTTAACTGTCATAGCGTTGATATCGGCTGCAGCAGGAAGCCGCTTTCAGTCAAAAAGCTCTAATAACCCACCGTACACGAACTGCTCTGTTAGCCGCCGTTATCGACTAGCTGGTGAGCGTAGCGCCGCATTTATCAGCTAAAGAGATTTCCCTCCGGAGTCGGTGGAGACCAAAAACAGAACTAAAAGAGATTTAAATGAAGTACTGGATGTACAAATAAGCAACTATTTGCGAATTGTTCTGCTGCCCCCAAGTGGCCAAAAAAAATCTGTTCTTGCAGGTTTAAAGTATTATTTTGCTGATTTTCCTGCAGCAGCACATGGACTACTTTTTTAAACTTCAGTTTCACTTCTTGTAGTGGAATAAAAACTCGACCACGAGTCCAGCCTTCACTCCATGACCTCGGATCAGAACAAACCCCCCGCTGGGAGTCCAAAGTCTCGCTCCTCGCCGCCCTCCGTTGATCCGGCAAATTATTGACAAAGTTTTGAACGCTCTCCAAACTGGGGGGGAAAAGAAGGTATGATCGGTACGTGAAAAATACATTGTGGTGTCTGGAATGCCAATAAAAAATGTTCTCAACAATAGATGGAGGAGTGGTTGTTTGGTGTGATTACATGATCGGGATCATGCGACCGGCACCCATCCTGGCTCCGGATCAAACCAAATGTTTGAACTGCCTGAAGGAATGTGACGTTTTATTCCTCCAGACCAAATACATTCAGCACCGCCTGTTATCAGAATTTATTCAACTAACCCTGCATTATATTAGTATATGGCACCTCACGCCGGGCGTGTCCGCTTATTTATGGAAGCTCAACGCTTTCGCCGTGACTAAAGTCTGAATAGTTGATAAAGCAAAGGAGAACAAAGAACAAAGTGCCCCGTGTGCTTGTTGGTATTCGGGGTGTGGTGGTGCAGCACCTCTGGTTTGGTGGTTTTATTTGATGGACGGCATCGCGGCGCGAACTGACGGGCGGATTGTGAAAGAGATGATGGCGAAGGCCAATAAAAACGTTGCCTGTAAAAAGAAAAGCACAAGGGTTATACTCTTGAGTATTTATTTGTTTGACAATGAGTTACTTTTACTTGAGTATTTATTTTTCTGATGTTCTGCTTTTACTTGAGTATTAATTTTCCTAACGTTTTGCTTTTACTTGAGTATTTTTTGTATAACTTTTTACTTTTACTTGAGTATTAACTTTCCTAACGTTTTGCTTTTACTTTACTATTTTTTTACAACCTTTTACTTTTACTTGAGTATTTATTTTCCTAACGTTTTGCTTTTACTTGAGTATTTTTTGTATAACTTTTTACTTTTACTTGACTTGTTTGGGGGTTTTTTTTACAGTTTTTTACTTGACTATTTTTTTCTGACAGCTTTTTATTTTTTTTTTAAACTTTGCTTGTAAAAAGAAAAGCACAAGGGTTATATTTGTGCTCTGCTGAGAGAGAGAGAGAGAGAGAGAGAGAGAGAGTGAGAGAGTGAGAGAGCGAGCTCACAGAGGCTGCAGTGTCTGTTAGACTTCTCCACAATGATGCCCGACACCGTCCTCACCCACATCCATTCAGACCCGTTGTTCCCCGACTCGGTGCCTGAGAGAGTCGGGTGTGTCCTTGAATCTGAAGCGCTCCATCAGAGCGAGAGGAGGTGACGGAGTGACGGAGGTGACGGATGTTGTTGAATGCTGCAGAGCGTGATCTGCGTCTCACAGGTATGCTTCCATCGCTCACGCCCTTTCATTTACTGCTGTTTGTCTTCCTCTCACACGAGAAGCAGAGCCAGATCGAGATATTTTAAATATTTTTACTTTCAAAGTGATTGTCTGGATGCGATGAGACGTTGGTTTGTTTAACATTTGAATAAGTGGACGATACTTCTTTTAAATAGTGTGTTTTGGCACGACGGCGTCACACAATCCTGTCGCAGTGAAACTCCCGTCTCCTTATCAGGTTATTATAAAGAGGATGGTTCTCGTTTTGATTCATGGTACTAACGGCGTCTCTCGACCTTTGACCTCAGCAATGTATGACGTCGAGGCTGTTAATTTGGTACTTGGCGAGTTTCCTGCCTGCATACCGACTGTTTAACACATATGCACAATATGTCCACGTGTACTTTATCCATACCTTCATATTTGCATCGCTGCTGACTGTAAATACATTTTTATTTTTATACGTTTATGCCTTTAGTTTTTAGTATTATTCTTTCCTATTTTCTATGCAAAATAATAATCTTATTTCTCAGTGTGAACTATGTTGACAAAAAATAAAATCTTGAAACGTATGCGTCGTCTGATGGAGACATTTGAACCCGTTTGTGTCCACAACTGACATTTAACTTGTTATTATATTTTATTAAAAAGAAGAAAACCGTGGTGCAGAGCGTCCAAAGCATTGTTAAAAAATACTATGGAAGACGAAGACAAACGATGCTTTTGAAGTGTGATATTTCATGATTCCTATTTTGTTTATATATATATATAATGTATTTTTCTCAGATTATTGCCCAAAGTATGTCTAGTACCAGACTTCAAGATATATATATATATATAATATAAGATATTTATATAAATAAATATAATCTTTGGGCACAAATGGGTTAAAGACCCTGAAGTTTCCTGTTTGATTAGAAAATGTTATGCCGTGTTTTTGTGTGACATTCAACACCAAAAAACGCACGTGGTTATTTAACTAATTACCCTAATGATAATGATAATAATAATAATGATAGTAATAATAATACTACAGCTGTTCTCTGTGCAGAGCCTCAGTGTTTCCGTCTGGGATGACGTGGTGTTGATGATTATGCTCCATCATATGAGCACTCAGCTGATTATTTTAACAGCCCCGAGACTCCGGAGGCCTGAAAATAGCCTTTTAACCTAATTATAAATATTCCCTCCTGTTCAGTTATCACCAGTATCCATAAATAATCACATCAGTGTCTTTCCTTTTTTCCCTCCTGGATCTGGAACTCCCACTGCGATAATCTTAGACTTTGTGACTTTGTTCCAAGCCACACAAGGAATTCACTCGTTTTTTTATTGGGCCTATAAATTTCTAGCATGCCGGAGTGGTAACCGTCCGTTTCACTTTTCACCGTTGGCACACCGGCCTGTTGGACGCCGCGGAGCGAGTGACGCACGGCGGTGAGAACGTTGATGTGCTTCCTGTCCCACGGGTCGAAGCGCTAACCGTTATTATAGTTCATCATATAATCAGGTGTTAAAATCTTAATCTGACAAGTTACTGCAGCTGGAAGATGAACCACATGTTCCTCTCTGAAAGCATCGAAGTGGAAATATGAGAGAGGTGTACAAATACCTCAAAGTTGTACTTAAATATGATAATTGTACCGCTGATAGCTACAGCTGAACAACCAATAGGAACGGGCCGTGGTTTGATTGACAGGCTGTCACCTCAGGCGTCATCGGCGTACACGCATACAAATACCTTGTTACTGTAGTAGAATGTTCAGGTGTCTGTACTTTTACTTGAGTATTTATTTTTCTGACCCCTTTTGACTTTTTCCTCCTACATTTTAAAACCAATCTCTGAACTTTCTAGTCCTCATTTTACTTTAGTTTTAATGCATTTGAGCGAATTATTTATTATTAGTTTTATTATTAATATTTTTATTATTAATATGATGTGAAACTCAGTCATGAAAAACAAACAGCCAGTAGAAATCTTCTTCATAGAGAAACTTCATACTTTGAGTACATTTTCACTTTTATCTGAGTAAAGAAATAAATAAGTACTTCTACCAGAGTATCTGTACTTCTACTTGAGTAAAGAAGTACAATCATTACTTCTACTTCTACCAGAGTATCTGTACTTCTACTTGAGGAAAGAAGTACAATCAGAACTTCTACTTCTACCAGAGTATCTGTACTTCTCCTTGAGTAAAGAAGTACAATCATTACTTCTACTTCTACCAGAGTATCTGTACTTCTACTTGAGGAAAGAAGTACAATCAGAACTTCTACTTCTACCAGAGTATCTGTACTTCTCCTTGAGTAAAGAAGTACAATCATTACTTCTACTTCTACCAGAGTATCTGTACTTCTCCTTGAGTAAAGAAGTACAATCATTACTTCTACTTCTACCAGAGTATCTGTACTTCTCCTTGAGTAAAGAAGTACAATCATTACTTCTACTTCTACCAGAGTATCTGTACTGCTACTTGAGTAAAGAAGTACAATCAGAACTTCTACTTCTACCAGAGTATCTGTACTTCTCCTTGAGTAAAGAAGTAGAATCAGTACTTGTACTTCTACCAGAGTATCTGTACTTCTACTTGAGTAAATGAGTAGAATAAGAACTTGTACTTCTACCAGAGTATCTGTACTTCTACTTGAGTAAATGAGTAGAATCAGTACTTGTACTTCTACCAGAGTATCTGTACTTCTCCTTGAGTAAAGAAGTAGAATCAGTACTTGTACTTCTACCAGAGTATCTGTACTTCTACTTGAGTAAATGAGTAGAATAAGAACTTGTACTTCTACCAGAGTATCTGTACTTCTACTTGAGTAAAGAAATACAATCATTACTTGTACTTCTACCAGAGTATCTGTACTTCTACTTGAGTAAATGAGTAGAATAAGAACTTGTACTTCTACCAGAGTATCTGTACTTCTACTTGAGTAAATGAGTAGAATAAGAACTTGTTCTTCTAGCATGTGTACTTCTACTGCAGTATTAGCAGGTCAGTACTGTGACACCACTGCGTACTAAGGTGGTGTGTTGTGCACGTTGCATGCTGCTGGAGAAGACGTGTGTGACTATTGTATTACAACACTGTAGCAGGAATGTGTAGCACATGTAGCACGGGGGGGTGACTGGTAACTGTATGTACTGTAGCTGTTTATATCTGTTTGTCGACCTCTAAATAGACTCGGTGGTCGCCGTGGGCGACGGGGAAACAGATACACACAGGAAGGAGAGGCTGGCATTTAAATAATACAATCAGTTCATCATGGTGAATATTGGAATATTAATGTATTTGAAGCCTTTTAGGCATGTTTTGTGATGATGGCCGTCCTTCCAGCCGGGTCGTGATGTCTGCTCGCAGCTCCACACTCAGGCCTGCTGGTTTCAGGTGACGTTTACCTGTGAACGTACCTGTAAACGTACCTGTAAACGTACCTGTGAACGTACCTGTGAACGTACCTGTAAACGTACCTGTGAACGTACCTGTAAACGTACCTGTGAACGTACCTGTGAACGTACCTGTAAACGTACCTGTAAACGTACCTGTAAACGTACCTGTAAACGTACCTGTGAACGTACCTGTGAACGTACCTGTAAACGTACCTGTAAACGTACCTGTAAACGTACCTGTGAACGTACCTGTGAACGTACCTGTAAACGTACCTGTAAACATACCTGTAAACGTACCTGTGAACGTACCTGTAAACGTACCTGTGAACGTACCTGTGAACGTACCTGTGAACGTACCTGTAAACGTACCTGTAAACGTACCTGTGAACGTACCTGTGAACGTACCTGTAAACGTACCTGTGAACGTACCTGTGAACGTACCTGTGAACGTACCTGTAAACGTACCTGTGAACGTACCTGTAAACGTACCTGTAAACGTACCTGTAAACGTACCTGTGAACGTACCTGTAAACGTACCTGTGAACGTACCTGTGAATGTACCTGTGAACGTACCTGTAAGCGGTGTTTTCCTGACCGGAGCAGCGGTCTGACCCAGGAGCAGATGTGTTCATACAGAAGGAGCCTTGTTCTGCTGTTCACATGTTAAACCCACGGTTATTAGTGGTTTCATTATTGGACGTTAAAAACAAAAATCCCCTTTTTGTAGCTTTAACGAGATTTTTACGGCTGCTTGATTGTGAGATTAGTGTTAGAAAAATTAAAACACTTTTACTTTATGGCTCAGGATTATATTTCCAGAAATGTGTCTGTTGTTTTTATGTGTGTGTGTGTGTGTGTGTGTGTGTGTGTGTGTGTGTGTGTGTGTGTGTGTGTGTGTGACGGGCTGGCACTAGTCTGGATGGTGCTCTCACTTTCCAGCTCTTTCACTGCCCAACAAGCCCTCTGTTTTTTATTGTCTCTCTCTCTCTCTCTCTCTCTCTCTCTCTCTCTCTCTCGCTCTCTCTCTCGCTCTCGCTCTAACACACTCTGTTTTCTGCTCGTTCTCTCTCAGGCACCAAGAGACCAACAGGAGGCTGAAAAATGTGAGTAGATAAATATAAGCAGTGTTTTGATCTGTTCTGTTATTTAGTGATTTCCATGTTTAAACAAACCTTTAATAGAGATAAATAAAGATAAAGTCGGGGCTGAAGTTTGAAAATTAAAAAAACAAAGGTCTGAGGACAGTTAGAAAGCAGTGAGCTTACCAGATCTCTGTAGCTCCTCTTAAGGCTAGCTGGAGACGTGCATTGTGGGTAATGTAGGCGCCAGGTGTTGACGAGGAAGAAGAATGTGTGGATTTAAAGAAAAAACAAGATATCTCTGCATCTACTGTATCGTTTTTAAATACTTTAAACGTTTTTTATTTGATATCTTCACTGTCTTAAAAACATTTTTCAACCGTTGTCATGACGACGTTAAACTTTAACTTTAAGAAACAAAAGTGATGCAGTTACACGTCAGTGTCTTAAATCTTTAGACCATTTTAAAATGTTTTTATTTATTTTTGGAGAAAATATAGAAGATGAAACACAGAGTTTATGAGTTTCTCCCGACATTAATCCTAAACCTTAAAAAGGTGTTGAAGGATGATGTATAAAAGTGTTTAAATCCCTGTTTCTGAGGCGATGTTGGTCCCATAGATGTGATATTAGTTCTAGAGATCCGAATGCAACGCAGAAACAAAGAGCTGACACGTCATTTACCTGCAAACACAAACAGCAGAGTTTTCTGGATGAGCCTGGAAACCAGATATCAGAGTCAGCGTGGAAAACACATCCTAACAATCAGCTGCTACACACACACACACACACACACACTGAGCCCTCCTGCTTCCTCCCCTCCAGGTGCTGATCACCATCTTCTGGCTTGGTAGAAGAGCTCAGTGCGAGCGCGGCTACGATGGACCTCACCTGAACCTGAAGGCGTTCGAGGGCTTGCTGGGCACGGCGTTGTTCAAGGTGAGACGAGCGTCCCATCATGCATCTGTGTCCTAAACGAGCTGATCCCTCCACTCGGCTGTTTTAATCTGGTTCACGTACGTCTGCAGGGGAAAATAGCTGCTTCATTCCTTGAGTAAGGACTGTTTTTGTTCTCGTTCTCATGTGGAACCTTTGCTCCATAATACAGAACAGGAGGTTCGATACCTCGTACGTTTAGCTCCCATGATCCAAGTCATCATCTCTTTGATTACGTAGAAACGTCCGCTTTTGAAATGGCAATTTTTTTTCCGAGTGTCGATTTTACACACATGAGTCAATATACGCCTCGTTATCTTTTCAAAATAAAGGTTCATCTTCACAGGAAGTTGGGTTTAGTTAGTTTCAGGTGAGTCACAAACAGTCCATAATGTTATTTAATACGTTTATATTCTATTTATAGACAATCCCACCAGCGACTTCAGCTGAAAGCTTCATAAGAGATAAATGAGAATATCTCTGATAACAAGAAAAGATCTTTGAATTTCAAAATAAGAGTTTAAGAAAACAAGAGCAGTGACAAAACACTAGTTTTTATGTCATTTACACCATTTATTTAATACTTATGTGTAAATTATTGCATTTTAAATGGTAGAAAACACATTTTCAAGCTTGAAATATGGTCTCTTGATTTTAAAGCCAGATCGATAGCTCGTCAAGGTGTAACGGTTCAAATGGTAATTTATTCCTGCAAGGAAAACCCTTCCACAGGAGAACCCACATGTTTACAGAAGCTGCAGGAATGAGAGTCCAAAGAAGACCTCACACACACACACACACACACACACACACACACACACACACACACACACACAGTGGAGCTAAATATTGTAATTGGCACCGTATTATCTGACTCTGTGTGTGTGTGTGCGTGTGTGTGTGTGTAAGGCTTTGCAGGAATCGTCCAGTCAGAAAGGCGGCAGCGTCCGAGACAGCGGTTTTGGAGACAGCTGGTACTCCGAGCGAGAGGAGGTCGTCCAGCTGAGAGGAGGAGGAGGAGGAGGAGGAAGAGGAGGACACAGGAGAGACGACTCCCTGGACAGTTTGGACTCGTTGGGCTCCCGACCCCGGAGCATCTCATCGGACGCCACCCTTAAAGGCGGCAGCGAGGGTAAGCAGACACACACACACATCATCTACCCTTCTCAAAGCGGACTTTTATTTTGGCGATCTCTCACATCCTCGCTGTGGATCGTCATTAAAATGTTCAGACGTTCAGAAGTGTTCAAATATTTGTGAACAGGGAAGAAGGTATGCTGCAGCGGAGCCAGAAAAAGTTGCCTCCCATTTGTGAAAACAAATGTGTATCGCCACCTAGTGGTGAGATCCTGAAAGGCATCCAGAGAAGAAGATATTATATAGATGGAAACGTCTTGTTTTGTGATAAATAAATATTTGAGAGGGTGAAGTCCTGGTCACAGTGGACTCAGAGTGCCCCCCCCCCCCACCCCCGGCAGTGAGACATTCCTCAGCCGTCCACACCGGCCTGTAAATGAGGAGGCCTCCGTTCCCACCCTGCACCCCTCTGTTACTCCTCCGAAGTCACGCCAGAGCACACAACTCCCTGTCCTCGCCCTTTTCCTGCTTCCACATCAGACCTTCCTCTTCGGTTTCTTCCTCCAGGTTGTTGCAGCGACGCCGAGGCCGACGCCGTCCTCAGGATGGACGACAACAGGAGCGGTCTCAGCTACCGCCGCTCGGTGACCATCACGCCGAAGGCCAGCGGCCCCTTCAACCAGTTCCTGCCCACCAAAGACAAGGTGTCGGGCTACGTGCCGGCGCCGCTGAGGAAGAAGAGGGCCGAACGCCACGAGGACAGCCGGCGCAGCTGGGTGGGCCCGGCTTCCGGCGAGGACGAGGGGACGCTCAGCAGGTAAACACTCTCTTCTTCTCGGGATCGAACCCGAATCTTTGTGCTTCAAATGAAGTTCTCCTCTCCCGCCGTGTTGCTGTTGTGTTGTCGATGGTCGGTGCGTTTGTTGTCCGACCTCAGTGAGGCGACGCTCTCCCCCGACTGCTACGGTGACACCCGAGCACCCTGGGGTGCCTCGCCCCTCCCTCCGCCGCAGTGGGCCGACGAGTACGGGAGCGGCAGCGACTCGGACGCCGACCGCCCGGACCCCGACCTCGTCCTGGACGACCTGGCAAGCAGACGCTTCCACAGCCCCTCCCCGGCTCCGCCCACCAACTTCGCCGTGCCCATCAGCCCCACGGCGGCGGCGGCAGGAGGACGGCCGTCCAGTGGCGGCGGCGGGGCCGGCGGTGGCCCCTGGCCCAAAGTCGCACACGTGACCCCTCAACAGAACGTGACCTTCCTCAGGTCAGAGAAACAGGAAGCGGCGGTGTGACTGTGATGCGGCTGCCTGATGAGAGCGCTTCGCCCTGAGTTTATTTTCTTTTGCACGGTTACCCGTAACCACGGCAACGTCTTTGGTTGTGGTGTGCCTCCTCTAACAGTTTGAGTTGTTTTTTTAGCTGCAGCACGTCGTTGTTTTGGCGTCTGGATTTGATGGTTTGCTGATTGGAGGGGCGTGTCCCTCGTTTGCTTTGGTTTGCTATTACATCATCTCATGGGAGGGTGTTGTGCGTGACCTCGTCTGCGTGACTGGCGTGCTGTGATGCTGCTGACAAAGTCATTTGACACGTGTGATTGGCTGTCTCTGTTGAGCAGCGGCGTGGAGACGCCGCCCCCCCAGCAGGGCTCCGTGACGGTGGACCACCGCCGCCCCCTCTCCTCCGACAGCCTGTTCAGGGAGACGTACGGCGACTCGGAGGACGAGGACGATGATGACGTGGGCTACGCCGACCCCGTCCAGGACGACCTGTACTCACGCAAGATGGGCATCAAACCTCAGCCCGTCACCAAACAGTCCTACGACAAGTTCTTACCCAAGTTCTGGACGCCGGACGAAGACGTCCACGTACAGAAGATCAAACTGGGCTCTCAGACGAGACCCTGGTACAAGAAGATGCAAGGCTTCAGGTGTGTGAGGGTGTGGACATCAAGCATACCTCTATAGCCATATATATATATATATATATATATATATATATTATAGCAATATCACAATATATTCCCTGCTTCTTGCAAGATCTTTTCTTTCTTTTCTACTTTGCATGAAATTTAACCACTTTACGTTTCTTTCCCCGCTGCTGCCTCTCTCTCTCTCTCCCTCTCTCTCTCTCTCTCTCTCTCTCTCTCCCTCCCACTCCCCCTCTCTCCTCTCTCTCTCTCTCTCTCCATCTCTCCCTCCCTCTCCCCCTCTCTCCCTCTCTCCCCCCCTGCTGTAGCTATAAGAAGTCAGCCTCTTCCTCAGACGACTCGGACTGTGACATCAGTCCTTGGCTGTCCTCCGGCCCCGCCCCCTCCCCCTCTGGCCCCTCCCCCCCTCCCTCCCACTCAAACGAGGCCCCGGCTCACGCCACCCTCGTGGTGGGGAAAAGGTCCATCCGGCTGCATGAGTGTGAGAGTGGAGGAATGTTTTAGAGCAGCCAGCTTTGTAAGGAGGAAAACAAACCATCCGCTCCTCTTAGAGGAGGTTGGATTTCTGATGCTGAGCTGCTTTTTAAAGTACTTATAATAGAATATACACTCGCTGTGTCCCGGTCCAGCCGCCGCTTCCTTCAGAGGCTGCTTGATCGAAGACTCGAAACGTGGCCTTCTTTCTCCAGATTCAGAGGATCCGACCCATTGATCCTTCCCCGCCAGAAATGCATTCATTGCACACAGATTACAGTTGAATTTTGATTAACGTGGCAATCGCGAACCATTAAACACACTCTCACACTGCCCTCTCTGAATAAAGGCAACCAAAAAAAAAGAATAAAATATGATCTTTGGCTCCATTTTTAATCACATAATCACCTCCTCTACGCTCTCTCTTGTCGAGAGCAGCTGGTTGCTAGGCGACGAGAGTCGGAAACAGGAAATCCTCTGTTCGGCCCGTCGCGGTCCTCCGAAGGATGTGCGATGAATTGTGACACGCGTGTTTGCTTCTCAGCATCTTCCTGCTTTTATTCCAGCGATAGTTATATTTCCTAGCGTGTGATTTGATTGGACGTCTGTTTTAAATCAAATATCACCCCTGACTGTAGCTCCGCCTCCTTTTTTTCCTGCTCTGTGATCCGGTTCACCTGCATGCACTCACCAGCTCTCTGTCCTTCTCTCTCTCTTCACCCTGCAGTCCACTCACTCGAGCACTCACTCTCCCCCCGACCCCCCTGTTAGGGACCCCTCCTCTAGCGTTCGCCCCCGTGGACCCGGCCTCGGGTCCCAGGCTGGTCAAATGCGAGCGGTGGCCCCTCCTGGGGCGCCAAGACCCCCGGGAACCCCCGGACCCCTTTGACTATGAGAGCATTTCCCCCGACCTGGAGAACGACGACATGTTCGCCAGGCGGACCCTGGCCTTCCAGTCCAACGCCGACCTGGCCATGATGAAGACTCAGCTGTCCACCAGCCGCCACCGCCGCTACACGTCTGAGCCGCAGCTCAACATCATCACCCAGCGACACGCCGTTACCCACGGCGACGAGGACGAGAGCGAGTTCCCTGACATCGAGCAGGACGACGTGGTTTTCCGTAAGGAGAAGAGCCAGCAGGCTCAGCAGCAGCGGCCTCTCTCCGGAGCCCCCGACAACTACGCCCCCATGCCGGTCCCAGAACCCTGGGCTCTGCCCCCCGACCTCAAGGCCAGGCTCCTGTGCCCCCCGAGTCCTCTGATCCAGGAGGAGAAAGGGAATCAGACCGGAGACGAGGAGCGTCCTCAAACGGACGACATGCTCGTACGCAAACTGGGAGTTCATTCCGATCAGGGAGGAAACCCGTCGGCCAATCGGATGTCGTGGTCGTCCACGCCGTCGGTGCCGTCGTCCTGCAGCGAAGGCGACCTGCAGAGATGGCAGGCGATCAGGGAAGCCAGTCAGCTGCGATACAAGAAGAGGCTGATGGTGGAGAGGCTGGCCGCCATGAAGGCCAGCGCCATTTGAAGTGGTCTAGACTTGGTGATGTGGTCTAGACTAGCACCTGGATCCAGCTTGTGATTGGTCCGTAGGTGTCACAGATGGCTTTTTTTCCTGTTTTAAATGTTGTTTCCTCTAAGTTGATGACATCATCAGCACAGGGACATGGGTTATGCCGAGTCGACGTGTTTTTGAAGTGTGATTTGTATTTATTTATTTATTTTGAACAAAGATCATTAACCAAATAGTTTGGTTGCATCACGAGCACAAAAAAATATCCAAATGATTTAGGATTTTTGTGTTGTTTTGTTTTCAGACCGAGTTTGCCTTGTGAATGGGTTTATATTCTCTGTATAATACGAGCTCAATAAAGAAAATGAGACGTGGTGATGTTGTGATGGAATGCATCGACTCCCAGTTCAGCTTGTTTTCCTTCACACCCACGTGTGAAGCTCCGGCAGCAGGAGGGTGTGGAAACGTCCGAGGCTGAGTAATGTCCAAACATAACGTCCTGAACGCACCTTGAACCCGGTCCTGTCCGACATGAAAGACTCTAGAAATTCCCCACGGCTCTGAAAGGAAGATGCCACCGGTGGTCGCCATGGTAACCCCGAGCACACACGCACACAAAGCCACCATTTAAACCTGAGTCGATCCCAGCCGTGTTTCCAGTGACATCATGGTGACATCACGTCGGAGTCTCCAGAAAGACGGCGTTGTTTAGAGGAAACGCACACATGTGGGGTCGTGGGTGAATAATCCCAGTCATCTGGGTCCTGGTGGTCCTTGAAGGGTTTGTTGTGGACTACTGGACTCACTTTGGGTTTTCATCCAGGAGGTTCCTTCAGGTCTGAAGGAACCTCTCGGGTTCTACGATTAAAGCTTTCCAGGATCATTTCTGGAAAGAGCTGTTGGGTTTTTCAAATGTAAATACGAAGCAAGAGGAAGGAATGAGTCGTGGACCGTCCCTTAAAAGGAAAACCAGTTGGGGTCACGTTAGGGGGGGCAAAAAAATGCATTCATGTGAAATTCACAATTCTTATTTTCTAAGATTCAAAATCGATTAAAAATACAAAATTTACAAAAATATTACTTTTTTATTTAAATACTAAAATGTAAGCATGAATTGATGTAATCTTTGGAATTAAATTTGCATTTGTGTATTTAAATTATTATAATCACTTTAACTTTTTCCCCCCAAAAGATGATTACATAATCAAATTATTATCTAAATAATAATATATAATTTGCTACACCACTTTTATCAGCTTACAACGGACTGGAGAAGAAACATTATTAAAAAATCATGAATTAGTTGTGAATCTAAATCCCTCCACCCATCGTGTTGCAGCGGGCTGGGAATCAGCTGGTCTGAGGGTCACTAACTGGCCTCCAGGTCTGAGGGTCACTAACTGGCCTCCAGGTCTGAGGGTCACTAACTGGCCTCCAGGTCTGAGGGTCACAAACTGGCCTCCAGGTCTGAGGGTCACTAACTGGCCTCCAGGTCTGAGGGTCACAAACTGGCCTCCAGGTCTGAGGGTCACTAACTGGCCTCCAGGTCTTCAGACCTGCAGAAATGTGACTTTGCTGTGTGTGTGTGTTTGTGTTTCCCAGACAGCGGACAGAGAGTGTCGATGGGTGAGTTGCTCCACAGGAATGTGGCCTCCTGCGGTCGCACCTCGCTGCCCCCCCCCCCCCATGCTTTTGTGCTGCCTGTTCTCACTCGCTAGCTGCTAAATGCTGACACACAACACGGCGTATTGTCTGGCTCAGGGCCAAGTTCGGGGTGTTTTTGGGTGAGGGTGGGCTGAGGGGGCTGTTGCTGCTCCACAAAGCTCTGTTGACAAAGCAACAAAGTTGCTCACAGCAGCAATCCGCTGGCTCATCCTGCTGACCTGCAGCCGTTCTGAGCGAATGTGAGACATAGATGTTAACGGTAAGTCCACGGCTGTTTCTGGAGGCTGGGAGTGACTTTGCTGTTGCATGATGGGGAGGGGAGGGGGGGCTGTGATCCATGGTACTAACCCACTGAGCTTCCACTGGTTTGTTATGGTTGCTGTGTTTGCAAACTAACAGTTACAGGTTCATCCAAACACATGGATGGGAGGAACGACGTGGCAACGAGTCCCACTGTTTGACTTTGGGTGTTTGTTTTCCCTCGACAGGTTGTTTGACACCCTGGTAAGAGATGGTGCATGGCTTGGAGTGGATATGTTATTTTATTGTTGGGTTGCTTCTGCGAGGAAACAAACTAAACATCTCTACTCGAGCTGCTGGAATAAAAAAAACCCCTCTTTCATCTCTTTCCACAGGAGCAAATCTACGAGTGACATCCTGGTGGAGCGGCAGGATCGCTACGAGGAGCTGCAGAGGTTCCGTGAGCAGACCAAGGAAACCGAGGACAAATGGCAGGACGTGAGTAACTGACATGTTCCTGCTTTAGAATCGAGACCAGGTGAAGGAGGTGTTTGCTCCCGACACAGAAGTGGAAGGTGGATCTAAAGGATCTGTGCTGCGACAATGAGAGCAGGGGTGTAGACCCTCTGGCTGACACAGCCTGTCAGCGTCAGTGAGAACCAAGCTGTGAATCAGAAATATTTAAATGTTATTTTCTGTGTCCAAAAGCACAAATGAGCACATCCACACCAGGGAGGTGCCGGATTTTGAATGAATGCAATCCAGGAGATGTTTCATCCTGCTGCGGCCTGCCTGCTCTCTCTGTGGTTCTTATTGGGAATGATGAGAGTCCTGAATGCAACAAAATAATCAGAGAAGAAGGAAATACAGGCCAAGGCCTGCAGGGTCTCTTAGTGGGTCACAAGTGATGATTGAGGGGGATTATTTTTGGATCCGTATGTTGTTTTTTGGGGAAATCGTTCCGTATTAAATTGTGTTATGATATAGACAGATGAATAGACCCTAATATAAAAAATAACTAGATTAATCCATGGAAAGTTGTTCATTTTAAAAGGCAGTGCTCATTCTCAGGTGGATATCGGTAATAATATAAAGTGATGCAGGTCTGTGTGATTGTCCGTGTCTGTCCGTGTCTGATCGGTTTCATTGGCAAAAAGCTACTGGAGCGTTAAAGCAGCATTTAGGTCACAGAGCCTCCGACACCCAGGGGAGGTGAGCCGGGAGGAGCCTAGCACACAAATAGAACACCTTCAAATGTAGTCCTTTCTGGGGTTTGAAGAAGAACCCTTCAGTCCGACCTGCAACGCAGCCGGGCTGCTTTTCAATCTGCGCCTCACGTTTAAAGGTTTCTCTTGCAGGACCTGAGCAAATGGAAGAACCGGCGCCGGAGCGTCAACTCTGACATCGTGAAGAAGAAAGAGGAGCGCGACCACATCGAGCAGATCACCAGCGGCGGCGGCAGGAGGTCCAAGACCTTCAAGGAGATGCAAGAGGAGAGGTGAGAGAAACACACCTGATCAGGTCGACTTTAATGCTGCGTTTATGCTCTCATGCTGGGAACACACACTGAATTTCTTCCTCTTTTACACGTTTTCTTCTTTGACCCCTCGGAGGGCGATCCTCCGCTCAGGTAATAGAAGACCAGGTGATTAAACACAGAATAGAGGCTTATTTGTGCAGTGAATGAGGAGACTCTGTAATTGTTCCTCCAGTCAGTGTGAAAGTGAAATCTAATCTTCTTTTTTTCTTGTCGCCCCACCTCTCTCCACCCTCCTCTTTTCTACCTGCTCTTCTTTCTGTTTTCCTGTCACTTTCTCCCCCTTCATCTCCCTTAATTGCACCTTTTTCCATCCTCCTCTTTAATTCCCACCTATTTACTCCTTCATCCCCTCCCCCTCCTCCTCCTCTGACAGAGAAACTAAAGGAAGGAACAGCATCGGCGGTCGCCTCGGATCTCTGTCTTACCTGGACGACGAGGACGTATTTAACGCACCTGTTGTTGCCCCGCGTACCCGAACCCTCCCCGCCCGGAGCTACACCATTGACACTCCGTACTCTTCCTCTGAACCCCCGGAGCCCGTTCTGAAAGAGGCCGACCCCCCCTCCGCTGCCTCCCCAGCTCCCCCTCCCGCCCCGCGGGGATCCGACACCGTGAACCGTCCTGCAGGCAGAGACGCCACGACCGCCATCGGCCTCCGCTCTGCAGCACCAGCACCGCCACAGAGGAGTCCAGAACGCACCGTAAAGACGGAGGCCAGCTCGACGGCCACCTCCCTGGAAAAGGAGCCCCGACCGAGGCTCCCATTGTCCCGCACGCAGCCCGAGGCCGAGGCCCCCTCCTCCGGGTTTCTGCACAAACAACCACCACCGCCGCCGCAGCTGCAGACCGGCTCAATGGAAGCCAGGCCTCCCGGGGTGTCTCGGGTTTCCGCCTCCCTCCCCAGGAGCTACCAGAGATCGGATAGCGCGCGGCTCACCTCGGTGGTGGCCCCGAGGCCCTTCGGGGCCCAGTCGTCCCGCCTCACCTCGCTCCCCCGAGCCCTCACGGTGAGTACCACACCGTCCCAAACACAAGGACATGTAGAGGTCACGAGGTCACGTGTTTACCCTCGTTGCTCAGGTGTTTTCTTCTGCATCCGATCTGATGAATAATAGATGAAACTAGTGTTTTGATGCTATTTTCAGCCCCAGGTTCGTTCCTCTCAGATCAGTTCATGGATCGGGTGAAGATCGCCCATTCTACCATCTCTCCCAGGCTTTTTAATTCAGGTTATTCTTGACTCCGCCTCCGACAGGTGGACGACCCTCAGAAACGCGTCAACGGCGACGCCGACGTCTCCAGGAAGTCGGCGGTGCCGAGCCGCTACCACCAGTTCATGACCTCGGAGGACGAGGCCCACTCTCAGACCAGCTCGGCTCGCAGCACCGAGGACGAGGAGGAGGAGGAGGAGGAGGTCAAGACCGCGGTGAAGACTGTCTCACCTGTCAAACCTGAAGCCCCGGTTGGTCCCGCTCCACCCAAAGAAACCAGCCAGGTAAAACAATCAGACCGTATATTTGTATTATATTTTCTTGCTTTAAATTAATGACACTGTAGAAATGAAAGAATAGGAGCAAGTTGGCGTTTAATCAGCAGCTCTGAATGATTAATACGAGTGTTTCCTGCCAAAAGCCGACACATGAAGCCCGACATGGTTGTCTCCGATGTTCTCTGTTTCCAGGAGAACTGCCGCGAGATGCGGATCAGCCTGAACCAGAAGCCCAACAGCAGCAAAGACTTCGGCTTCCAGGCGGTCTGGGACTCCACGGGGGCTCGCGTCACCTCCATCCAGCCAGGTAAGCAGCAGAGAGACCTTCAAAATAAAAGCTGTATTCAGCCCTCCGGTGGGACGTGTTTGCTGCTCGGACAAAGACCGGCAGCCTTGAAGTGCGTAGTTATATTTAAACTATTATATTTGCAGCGCTGCTGGTTGTCAGCAGGTTGCGGTGCCAGACCTATGTAGGCCAGCTTCTATGTGGGTCAGATCTGCTGGGTCTGAGCCTCTCTTCCATCTGGGGGTTTTCAACCGTCGCAGTATCTCGAGGAACGTCTCGATAATTCTGTATCGATGCTTTGTTTTAACCATCATTGTACTGAGCGTATAGTTTCATATTTAATTTAATTGTCCCTTAAAAGTAGGTTAAATGCAGGCTTGGGGAGGAACAGAATCACGTAGTTAGGAAACAAAAGAAGGAAACTTTTCCCTCCAGTCAGAGAAGAAAAGACGTTATGAGACATTAGAGTTGATTGGAGAACGTACTCTGACTCCTCTAAACGTGATTTGATGACATCAACAGAAAAAGTCATTTAACAGAAATTGCGGTTGCATGCGAGCATAAATAGATCCTCTGAATTAGTCACGCAATCAACTCCTGTATTTTTAGCTTTTTAATATCATGTCATCTAACAGGAACCACTAACAAAACCTACCCATATTAAAATCAGAATACAGGAAATTACATCCTCCTCCTCCTCCTCCTCCAGGCAGCCCAGCTGAGATGTGCCAGCTCCAGGTGGGTGACGAGGTGCTGACGCTGAACGGCCAGCAGGTGGCGGACATGAGCTACGTGGACTGGAAGTCCAGCATGGAGGAGGCTCTGCAGGAGGGCAGCCTCATCATCGACATACGTCACCGTGGCAACAACAGTGAGTCGGCCCGAATGCCGTTTGGTTTGTTGTTGTGGGAGACGGGGCCGGTCCACTTTAGGGGGGGGGGGGGGGGGTCAGGATCCTGGACCTGACAGCTCTGCTTACGCTGCTTCTGTTACTAAACGGTTGTGACACTTTGAATTGTTTTTCTTCCGTAGATGATCTCAGACCTGGTGTCGGGCTGCTGTTATTCCTTTCTTTTTCCCGTCTCATCAGCATTCCTCGCTGTGTCCCCCCCCCCCCCGGTCCCCCCGGTCCCCTTTAAGTGGGCTTCACAGTGTCTTAGTCTCCAAAACCAATAAACCCTCAGAGTAGCTGTAGTTGAACTAACGGAGAGTCCTTGTTAAAACACTGGGTTTATGGATGCTCTAACAGCGCTGCATGGCTGGGGGAGGTTTCTCTGTCTCACCCTGCTGCTCTGCATTAACACACACACACACACACACACACACACAGAAAACTCCACGTGCAAACACACGTTTTGTGTTTTTTTTGTCTCCGTGACGTCGTCTGCATGCAGACTGGGACAGAGATCCAACCTCCCTGCCATTTAAAAGCCATAAGACCATCAATCTGACCAGTACGGATCATCCAATACTTCTAGGTTCCCATGACAACAACGCCGTCGGCTCCAGCCTGGACTTCACCTCGCGCCGCTCCACCGCCGCGAAGCCGCCGCCGCCGCCGGTCAGGGAGGCCGCCGCCCGCCCGCTCCTCGTGAGTCACCCCGAACCAACTCCAGGTTTTTAAGTTTTTTCTGTATTACATAACGAGTTAGTTAACGTCTTTCCTGCAGGACGCGGCTTCAAACGGCGTTAACGGGGGTTTCCGTGAGCCGCCGGTGACCCTGAGGAACAAAGGTAAAGAACGGAGCACTCAGAACGGGGGAAAGGTCACGGGGTCGATTCCCAGAAACACTTTCCAAACACCGTGGATATCGATGAACATTTACTGAGCGGTGTAACGGGAAACACGTGGTTATGATTATGTGTGATTGATGTATTTGTAACATAAGAAGATAACACTTGTTTCCTCTACTTCCATCCCTCACGTAGAGTCAGAACCCATATCTTTGAAAAACTTAAAACGGAGGTCAGAGTTTTTTGAAAAAGGTAAAAAACAAAAAACAGTTTGAATCTCTCGTTATAATAATAATAATAATAATAATGATCTGTGTCTTCTGGTGGCTGGTTCTCTGTGCTTTTGTCTGATTTCCCTTTAGATTCCCCAAGATGATTGGTTTTGCATGTTTCCTCTCAGACTTATTGATTGATTAGTTATGAGCTGTGGGGATTAGATAGTCTCGTTCTGATGGTCCTGCTGTGCCCCCCTTCCCTCCCTCCAGGTGGATCTGGGTCCGGTGTCAGTGCGCTGGTCTACCTCTGTGGTAAACAGGGTTGCGTGTGCAGTGACCTTTGACCTGGGACGCTGACATGCTTTTCAAGGGCGTCTACTTTTATATTTGAGGGGCAAATTATGGAAATGCTTTATTATTTTTGAAAAAGCTGAAATAAGTGATAAGAAAAGCCCGTCAAAAAGCCTGTCAGCGCCAGCGAGCCGACCACAACCCCAATCTGCATGCACCGTACGTCTGCATCTGACAGCACGCCGCTCACATGTGTGTTTGCTTCGACCTTGTTTGTCCTCACAGATTCACTTTATTGATTCTCCATTCAGGACCTTATCGGGCGCTAAATGTCAACAAAGTGTGCGATCTCGAATCGAGAGAATCAATGAAAGTCCGAGTGGGTGAAATCTGACCTTTGTGTTGTTGCTCCACGCTGGTTGAAAACATCAATTACCTTCTTGTCATATTCAGTGATGAATTGGCGGACTAACAAAAAAAAAAAGAGAGAAGAAAGCGAGCAGAAACTTTAATAAGCCTGTCAGAGCTTCGTGTTGCTGCGGCCCCTCGAGGTTTCACGAGTCAAGATACTGACTGGAGGCTTTTCTCTCGTTTTACAGGAGGATCGGAGTCTGTGATGCCGGATGTAAGTAGTCCACCTCTTTCTCTGAGAGAAATCACATGAAGGTGAGGAATGAAAGGGTCTGAGGATTTATCTTATCTGCAGATCCCCGTCCCTCCTCTCACCCTGACCTCCAGCCGCTGGTCTTGGGACCCGGAAGAGGAGCGCAAGAGACAGGAGAAATGGCAGAAGGAGCAGGAGCGCATCCTACAGGTACTTAATGGCAAACACTGGGTTCCTCAAACATCCATCCTTAGCTGAGCCGCCATCAGGCTGCAATATCTGTGCAAAGCATTGTGGGTCAGAATAGCCAGAAAAGCATGCTGGCTTGCATGGTGCAAATAGATGCATAGATGCATAATAAAAATAATAATAATTAACTTAATTAGGTACACCGAAACTAACACAGGATCATTAAAAGAAATCTGCAGGAAATCTGGCTTTTGTGAGTTTTTTAGCCTAACATGTACTAGAGATGTTTATTCTGTAGTTTGTTCAGATAAATTCAACTAGACTTTCAAAAAGAGTAAATAAACCGTGTCCCATAAAGCTGTAATATTTACTTTTCAGACATAATCCTCAGTTTAATCCTATTTAAATGCATCAGGTGCAGCGATTACATTATGTGTCCCAATCACCAGGTGTTTGTTTGGCGCCATTAAAGACATTTACAAATGATTCCCTGTCTAAAGAGTTCTTGTGAGAGATAAACTTTTAATTACAAAACTCTTTTAAAACCTTTTATTAATATCCTTAGATTTGGACCGTGGTCAGACAATAAAGTGATAACCTTCATGAAGGTCGTCCTGTTGTAGGCGTCTCCATGTTTCAGCCTGATAATGATAATCAAACACCATCTGTAGACCGTCTCCCTGACAACGAGACGAGGAAGTCCTCCACATAAACGAGCATCTGTCGAGTGTCCGACCGGAGTCTAGTAGAACTTTTTACTGAGGCTCTATTTCTGGACGGAGATCAAAGGTGTCCAAAAGAAGGCTTGTTCCTCCTCCCTGTTATTCCCTGCTGGAAACACGGCCTGATTTCATGGTCGACGGCGGGGAGACTTCCTGTCCCGGGACCGCCGTCTCTCTCTCTCTCATGGTTTGATGTTAGATAACTCGTAGGTGTGCCGCGTCCGAATACAAGTCAGCTGCAACGCAAGCCTTCTTCTTCTTCTGTACAATATGTTGTTTAATTTTCTCTGACCTTTGACCTCCATCAGGAGAAATACAAGCGCGACCAGGAGAAGCTGCAGGAGGAGTGGCTGAAGGACCAGGAGGAGATCGCCAGGAGCACCGACCCACCGGAGGTAACGACGTCTAAGATTAAAGAGGATGAAACATTTCATATTATATAGCAGTAATTATCTGAATGATCGTTCTGAGTATCTGATTATCTGAGTATCTGAGTATCTGAGTATCTGAGTATCTGATTATCTGATTATCTGAGTATCTGAGTATCTGATTATCTGATTATCTGAGTATCTGATTATCTGAGTATCTGAGTATCTGAGTATCTGATTATCTGATTATCTGAGTATCTGATTGTCTGAGTATCTGAGTATCTGATTATCTGATTATCTGAGTATCTGAGTATCTGATTATCTGATTATCCGAGTATCTGATTATCTGAGTATCTGAGTATCTGAGTATCTGATTATCTGAGTATCTGAGTATCTGATTATCTGAGTATCTGAGTATCTGATTATCTGATTATCTGATTATCTGATTATCTGAGTATCTGATTATCTGAGTATCTGATTATCTGAGTATCTGATTATCTGATTATCTGAGTATCTGATTATCTGAGTATCTGATTATCTGAGTATCTGATTATCTGAGTATCTGAGTATCTGATTATCTGATTATCTGATTATCTGAGTATCTGATTGTCTGAGTATCTGAGTATCTGATTATCTGAGTATCTGATTATCTGAGTATCTGATTATCTGAGTATCTGAGTATCTGAGTATCTGATTATCTGATTATCTGAGTATCTGATTGTCTGAGTATCTGAGTATCTGATTATCTGAGTATCTGATTATCTGATTATCTGATTATCTGAGTATCTGAGTATCTGAGTATCTGATTATCCGAGTATCTGATTATCTGATTATCTGAGTATCTGAGTATCTGAGTATCTGAGTATCTGATTATCCGAGTATCTGAGTCGTGCAGCAGGAACGTCCGTGAGGAGCTGCTGTTTCTGTTTCGTTTTGAACCGTTTCACAGAAAAGAGAGCAGAACAACGTGGCTTTGGTTCCCGTAACGACTCTCCCACCTCCCTCCCAGTTTTGCAACAAAAACTCCCCCTTTAGCTTTCCTTCAGCTCGGGAGTTCCTCCACGGTTGCACTTCCTCCTGGAGGTCAACAAAGGTCAGACAGATGCCATCGTGTGTTGATTGCTTCCTCTTTCCCTCTCTCCCCTCGCAGCCCGTCAGCCTGGAGGTGAACCGCCACATCATCAGCCCTCACTCGCCCCGCTCTCCCCTCAACCAGCCGCCGTGGGAGGAGGAGGAGGAGGAGGAGAGGAAGAGGGAGGAGGAGGAAGAGGAGCGCCAGAGGAAAGTGGAGGAAGAGCGCCAGAGGCAGGAGGAAGTGGAGCGCCAAAGGCAGGCGGAAGTGGAGCGCCAAAGGCAGGCGGAAGTGGAGCGCCAGAGGCAGGCGGAGGAAAGGAGCAGGAGGGAAGAGGAGGAGCGGGAGCTGCAGCGCCTCCAGGAGGAGAGACAGAGGAAGGAGAGGCAGGAGGAGGAGGAGAGGAAGATGGTTGCGGAGGAAGAGCTGCGATGGCAGAAGAGGAGGGAGGAGGAGAGGGAGGCGGAGAGGAGGCGGCAGGAAGCTGCAGAGCAGCAGCGCAGAGATCAGTGGTCAGTAGAGACTCCGTTTGAAGTATAAAAATACTTGAACACAATATATTTTATATATTATATATTTTATGATGGCAAGGAAAGAATAAAAGGTTTTAAAATCTGCAGCACTAACGGGTGTTTTCTCTTGTTTGACAGGATGAAATCTAAATCCTGTTCACAGCTCGATGAAGAGGAAGCTCCTCAGAGAAAAGGTCAGTTTTCCTGATTCAATGTGTCCTCCATCTTTGTAGTTCTATCTATAACGAAACGATAAGTGACGGATGGGACGCCGGCCTTGTGAACGCACCAGCAGGAAGGGGCGTGGCCCAGTGGCTGCTTGAAGGGATGGCGAGGACCGCCGCCGACCGGGAGGCCCGGCGGGTGGCGGCGGAGCTGGAGACGGAGAGGAGAAACATCCTGAACGCCACGAGATACCGAGAGCTGGAGAGAGGTGGAGATCCGCTCTCGCCGCCCGATCACTACGTTTGATTAACAGCCGATCAATCAACACGGAGAATCAATCAGCCCACCACGAAATAATCACCTCATTGATTTTCTCTCAGATTCCAATAATTAAATCTAAAGTGATCCAGACGGAGGAAACACCCAATCTACATCATCATCATCATCATCATCACACCTGATTTTCTGGATCTGTTTACTCAGAAACGTTTCTTGGTCGCCCCGCCCTGACATCCACTTCCTGTCTCTCTCTCCTCCACAGTGACGGGCGGCGGCGGGTTGGCCGAGAAGAAGGGCCTGCAGTCGGGGTCGCACGCCGAGCTGGAGCGCCAGCAGATCCTCAACGAGATGAAGAAGAAGACTCCGCTGCTGATGGACAGGAGCTGGATCCGCCAGCGCTCCGCCGCCGCCGAGCCCGACGCCGGCGGCGTGAAGGAGTCCGACATGCCGCCCATACGCAGGTACATGTGTGGATGTGATGGTGACTAACTTCCTGTTTCATCAGTCTGGCTACTGTCACGTTGCCGTGGCAACATGTGATCGGGTGTTTTGACGTGAAAAGGCCCCGGTAGCGTGAGTAGCCAGGTCCCTGAACGCCTCTAACGTGGGCGTGGCTTGGCTTTGCAGAGGCGAGTCTCTCGACAACCTGGACTCCTACAACTCCTGGCGTTCGTCGTGGACCCCGAGAACCAGCAGCGTCTCTCAAGTCCAGAACTACACCCGGCCTCACTCCGCCCTCTCCGGGGCGCCGCGACCCGGCTCCTCCTCCACCCTGCCCTCCTCCTCCTCCATGGGCTCCCTGCGAGGCGGGGCGGGAACCCCCTCGTTCCCTTGGTCCCAGCAGTCCTCCACGTCGTCGCTCACCGACACGTCCCCGGAGCCCACGTCCGAGGGCCCTCAGCAACGGGGCAGGTAACCATGACAACCCAACGCCGCTTCGCTACTGACCTCTCACTGGTGGATACTGGGTTAACTGGTCCAGGATAGGGGTTTGTTGTAGTTAACTGGTCCTGGATGGGGGTTTGTTCTGGTTAACTGGTCCAGGATAGGGGTTTGTTCTAGTTAACTGGTCCAGGATGGGGGTTTGTTGTAGTTAACTGGTCCAGGATGGGGGTTTGTTGTAGTTAACTGGTCCAGGATGGGGGTTTGTTCTAGTTAACAGGTCCTGGATGGGGGTTTGTTCTAGTTAACTGGTCCAGGATGGGGGTTTGTTGTAGTTAACTGGTCCAGGATGGGGGTTTGTTGTAGTTAACAGGTCCTGGATGGGGGTTTGTTCTTGTTAACTGGTCCAGGATTGGGGTTTGTTCTAGTTAACTGGTCCAGGATGGGGGTTTGTTCTAGTTAACTGGTCCAGGATGGGGGTTTGTTCTAGTTAACTGGTCCAAGATAGGGGTTTGTTCTAGTTAACTGGTCCAGGATGGGGGTTTGTTGTAGTTAACTGGTCCAGGATGGGGGTTTGTTGTAGTTAACAGGTCCTGGATGGGGGTTTGTTCTTGTTAACTGGTCCAGGATGGGGGTTTGTCCTAGTTAACTGGTCCAGGATGGGGGTTTGTTGTAGTTAACAGGTCCTGGATGGGGGTTTGTTCTGGTTAACTGGTCCAGGATGGGGGTTTGTTCTTGTTAACTGGTCCAGGATGGGGGTTTGTTGTAGTTAACCGGTCCAGGATGGGGGTTTGTTCTAGTTAACAGGTCCTGGATGGGGGTTTGTTCTGGTTAACTGGTCCTGGATGGGGGTTTGTTCTAGTTAACTGGTCCAGGATGGGGGTTTGTTGTAGTTAACAGGTCCTGGATGGGGGTTTGTTGTAATTAACTGGTCCAGGATGGGGGTTTGTTGTAGTTAACTGGTCCTGGATGGGGGTTTGTTGTAGTTAACTGGTCCTGGATGGGGGTTTGTTCTAGTTAACTGGTCCAGGATGGGGGTTTGTTCTAGTTAACAGGTCCTGGATGGGGGTTTGTTCTAGATAACGGGTCCAGGATGGGGGTTTGTTCTAGTTAACTGGTCCAGGATGGGGGTTTGTTCTAGTTAACTGGTCCAAGATAGGGGTTTGTTCTAGTTAACTGGTCCAGGATGGGGGTTTGTTGTAGTTAACTGGTCCAGGATGGGGGTTTGTTGTAGTTAACAGGTCCTGGATGGGGGTTTGTTCTTGTTAACTGGTCCAGGATGGGGGTTTGTCCTAGTTAACTGGTCCAGGATGGGGGTTTGTTGTAGTTAACAGGTCCTGGATGGGGGTTTGTTCTGGTTAACTGGTCCAGGATGGGGGTTTGTTCTTGTTAACTGGTCCAGGATGGGGGTTTGTTGTAGTTAACCGGTCCAGGATGGGGGTTTGTTCTAGTTAACAGGTCCTGGATGGGGGTTTGTTCTGGTTAACTGGTCCTGGATGGGGGTTTGTTCTAGTTAACTGGTCCAGGATGGGGGTTTGTTGTAGTTAACAGGTCCTGGATGGGGGTTTGTTGTAATTAACTGGTCCAGGATGGGGGTTTGTTGTAGTTAACTGGTCCTGGATGGGGGTTTGTTGTAGTTAACTGGTCCTGGATGGGGGTTTGTTCTAGTTAACTGGTCCAGGATGGGGGTTTGTTCTAGTTAACAGGTCCTGGATGGGGGTTTGTTCTAGATAACGGGTCCAGGATGGGGGTTTGTTCTAGTTAACTGGTCCAGGATGGGGGTTTGTTCTAGTTAACTGGTCCTGGATGGGGGTTTGTTGTAGTTAACTGGTCCTGGATGGGGGTTTGTTGTAGTTAACAGGTCCTGGATGGGGGTTTGTTGTAGTTAACTGGTCCTGGATGGGGGTTTGTTCTAGTTAACTGGTCCTGGATGGGGGTTTGTTGTAGTTAACTGGTCCAGGATGGGGGTTTGTTCTAGTTAACTGGTCCAGGATAGGGGTTTGTTCTAGTTATCTGGTCCAGGATGGGGGTTTGTTGTAGTTAACAGGTCCTGGATGGGGGTTTGTTCTTGTTAACTGGTCCAGGATGGGGGTTTGTCCTAGTTAACTGGTCCAGGATGGGGGTTTGTTGTAGTTAACAGGTCCTGGATGGGGGTTTGTTCTGGTTAACTGGTCCAGGATGGGGGTTTGTTCTTGTTAACTGGTCCAGGATGGGGGTTTGTTGTAGTTAACCGGTCCAGGATGGGGGTTTGTTCTAGTTAACTGGTCCAGGATGGGGGTTTGTTCTAGTTAACTGGTCCAGGATAGGGGTTTGTTCTAGTTAACTGGTCCAGGATGGGGGTTTGTTGTAGTTAACAGGTCCTGGATGGGGGTTTGTTCTTGTTAACTGGTCCAGGATGGGGGTTTGTCCTAGTTAACTGGTCCAGGATGGGGGTTTGTTGTAGTTAACAGGTCCTGGATGGGGGTTTGTTCTGGTTAACTGGTCCAGGATGGGGGTTTGTTCTTGTTAACTGGTCCAGGATGGGGGTTTGTTGTAGTTAACCGGTCCAGGATGGGGGTTTGTTCTAGTTAACAGGTCCTGGATGGGGGTTTGTTCTGGTTAACTGGTCCTGGATGGGGGTTTGTTCTAGTTAACTGGTCCAGGATGGGGGTTTGTTGTAGTTAACAGGTCCTGGATGGGGGTTTGTTGTAATTAACTGGTCCAGGATGGGGGTTTGTTGTAGTTAACTGGTCCTGGATGGGGG
>CM056830.1:25957088-26034588 GCA_029853015.1 Chelidonichthys spinosus
GTGTGTGTGTGTGTGTGTGTGTGTGTGTGTGTGTGTGTGTGTGTGTGTGTGTGTGTGTGTCTGCTCAGAAGAATGAGGTCTGAAAAGAGATGAAACACAGATGGAAGAGCTTAGATGTGCTTCCTGTTCCCTCCTTCAGAAGCTGATTCCTAACTAACCTTTTTTTATGTTCTCCGGCAGAAGATTTTTTTTTTTTTAGGAGATTTCAGGTCAGACCCCGTGAGCTTTTTTTTGTTGTTTTTTTTTCACCTTGGCAATCAACACTGAAGATTGAGTCCAGTAATCTTGCTCCATTGCCACAAAATACAAGCTTTGAGTTTAGGTGTAGCTTGGACTCACCAGAAGGGGGCACTGTGATCTCTGTTTTTTTTTTGTTTTTTTTTACCAGGAAACATTGAAAAGAGCCTTCAGCTGTTGCTGGATGTTTCCAGCTGCTGTTTGGACAACAGCTTAAGAAAAAGGCTGCTGTGTCCTTTGAATTTAGCCACAGTAGCTTATAAATATGTCATAAGATTTTCCGTTTTTTTATTTTGGTAAATGAAGTGACGCAGAGTTTTGGGCTCTGAGCATCATCTGTGCTTTCTTAATTTAGTTTAATTATTCACTGATGGGGTTGAATCAGAACCTCCTGCCGTCATTTCCCCACCTGAGGAGCATCAGGCTCTCACTCACCTGCAGATCGAGGTCTCAGCAGACCTGTTGCCATGGCTCGGCTTCCACCTGAACCCTTCAATTACAGTCACTACAGGGATTAAATAATCTAGGCTGGATCATTGAGACTATTCTTCATTTCATCCTCAGTGGGGAACTTTAAAACTGAAAAGGTGTAATCCATATGCATTCTCATGGTTCATTTATTCTAATTCTGCATTATATAGTCAATCTTAAATCTAACTAACAAATGTTTTAATGATATGCTGCTGAGGAGGTTTAATCTATTGGAGGAGGAGGTGTAATCTGTTATTATATATCATATTTTATTAGGTTAATTATATTTTGTTATTAATCTGAATCTGAAAAGAAAATAAAGTTGCTAGAAGTAAAAGAAATGACCATAGTTGTCATAAAATGCAGTAGAAGTAAATCAACAAAGTACTTGTGTGCAGAAACTGAGTAAATGCACTTGACATTAACATTAAAGGTCCCATATTATACTGATTTTCATCAATTCCACACAGCTGTCAGAGGTCCAACAACACTGTATTCGATATGCATTTCCCCAAACCCATCCGTGGTCCTGAATTTCAGCTGTCTAAAAGTTGCTCAAATGAGCTCTCCTGAGAACAGGCTGTTTCTGTGCCTGCACCTTTAAATGCTAATGAGCTCCGTCTGTCATCGCCTACTTGGAGAGTTTTTCTGTTCTGTTTTCATAATATGAGACATTTAACAATAAATGTAATAGCACTTGTGATTATTCTGTTATATGCAAATATATTACTAATTACTCACAACTGCTAATAATTATAACATCAAAATATAATATAAATAATATGGAAAGTACACTGTTTTATGCGAATATAAATAATGTTTATTTTTAAAAATGTCATGGGACCTTCAGAGGTCCAGACTGAGGCCCAGACAGTCCTGAAACCCTAGAAACCTCCTCTAGTTGAAGCCACCTGGAGTGAAACATGTTCAACAGAAGCTGCAAACAGCAGCTTCCTGTCGGTTAAGTGGCGATATCGATTGTTGATTATCAACAGATGATCACCTCTCGTCCGCGGACATGAAATGCTCTTACGGAGATATTGATCCGTGACCTTTTTCCTCGTTCCGACGAGGAAATGATCGGCTCCCTCCTCGTCCTCATCATGGATGCTGACTCTAATCCCCGACACAAAAGGGCAAATCTGAAAGGGATTCAACTTTAGAGCAAAGGTGTATTAAAAAAAAAACATAAGATAAGATGGATTAATTCCACGACTGAATATTGATTTGCCTTTAAACAGCAGTTCATAAATGTCCTCCTTTCTTCTGCAGTGTTCCTGTATGACGAGGGAGGACATTTTTATTTATGCAGCCTGTTTTTTCAGAGTCCACGGACATCTGTGATTCCTCTCCGTGACCTTAAAGAAGTCTCCCTTTTATTTTCCGTTCTGAGGAAGCAGAAGTGAGTTTCCTCCTCCAGTTCGGTTCGGTTCGGTGGCGGGGGGGATGCATGGAAAGCGTTACACGGCTCTGGGAACGATAAGACTGGCATGGTCACAGCTGGGGTGCCCTGATATGCTTGAGACTTCACATTATACCCGGGGTGACGGGGGACCAAACGATTTCTGGCCTCCTATTAATTCATCCTGCTTCAGTTGCATCGCTGCGCATGAGCTGGAATACTGATTGTCAGTTAAAGCATGCTGCTGCGCTCTTTATCTGCTGCTGTTGTGCACTCTAAACGGGGAGGGAAGGAGGGGGGAGGGAAGGGGAGCAACGGAGCTATTTGGAGACACTGAATGCTATCAAATGCATCCAAATGCCTAATATTATCAAGTCCCATTTTGCTAATTGCAGCGCCACCCAGGCATCGAAGCAGCGCTGCAGCATCTGTTCAAATATCATCTCCCTGGCAGAAGGACAGATGTGTGCCAGAAGCCCATTTATTTGATTTTCATGTCACTTCCAGTCCGATTCCCCGACCTTCCATAGTTTACTTCCAGAGCTTACTTCCCGAGCTTACTTCCATAGTTTACTTCCAGAGCTTACTTCCAGAGTTTACTTCCCATGTTTACTTCCACAGTTTACTTCCAGAGCTTACTTCCCGAGCTTACTTCCAGAGCTTACTTCCAGAGTTTACTTCCCGAGCTTACTTCCAGAGCTTACTTCCTGAGCTTACTTCCATAGTTTACTTCCTGAGCTTACTTCCATAGTTTACTTCCAGAGCTTACTTCCTGAGCTTACTTCCATAGTTTACTTCCTGAGTTTACTTCCCGAGTTTACTTCCAGAGTTTACTTCCATAGTTTACTTCCAGAGTTTACTTCCATAGTTTACTTCCAGAGTTTCATACAGAGTTTACGTCCATAGTTTACTTCCAGAGTTTACTTCCCGAGTCTACGTCCAGAGTTTACTTCCCGAGTTTTCTTCCAGAGTTTACTTCCCGAGTTTTCTTCCAGAGTTTACTTCCCGAGTTTTCTTCCAGAGTTTACATCCCGAGTTTACTTCCCGAGTTTTCTTCCAGAGTTTACTTCCAGAGTTTACTTCCCGAGCTTACTTCCATAGTTTACTTCCAGAGCTTACTTCCTGAGCTTACTTCCCGAGCTTACTTCCATAGTTTACTTCCAGAGCTTACTTCCAGAGTTTACTTCCAGAGTTTACTTCCCGAGCTTACTTCCATAGTTTACTTCCAGAGCTTACTTCCAGAGTTTACTTCCCATGTTTACTTCCACAGCTTACTTCCATAGTTTACTTCCTGAGCTTACTTCCTGAGCTTACTTCCCGAGCTTACTTCCATAGTTTACTTCCAGAGTTTACTTCCAGAGTTTACTTCCTGAGTTTACTTCCAGAGCTTACTTCCTGAGCTTACTTCCTGAGTTTACTTCTGTAGTTTACCTCCAGAGCTTACTTCCAGAGTTAACTTCCAGAGTTTACTTCCTGAGTTTACTTCCTGAGCTTACTTCCTGAGTTTACTTCCTGAGTTTACTTCCGTAGTTTACCTCCAGAGCTTACTTCCAGAGTTTACTTCCAGAGTTTACTTCCTGAGTTTACTTCCTGAGCTTACTTCCTGAGCTTACTTCCTGAGTTTACTTCCGTAGTTTACCTCCAGAGCTTACTTCCATAGTTTACTTCCTGAGCTTACTTCCATAGTTTACTTCCTGAGCTTACTTCCATAGTTTACTTCCAGAGCTTACTTCCTGAGTTTACTTGCCGAGTTTACTTCCAGAGTTTACTTCCCGAGTTTTCTTCCAGAGTTTACTTCCAGAGTTTACTTCCAGAGTTTACTTCCCGAGTTTTCTTCCAGAGTTTACTTTGAGAGCAGCGGGAACACATGTTGGTTTCTGGGAGGTGTTCGAGTCCACAGGTGGAAGCTGCATCATCATATTGAAGTTTATCTTTAACCCCCCCGCCCCTCCACCCTCGCTCGATACCCACGATTGAAGTTAATTAGAATTTGATCAGAAGGGAAAGTTCAAAGAGAGGGCTTCATTTGATGTTGGGAGATTTGTTGCTACAAAGACGGACGGGGAGGTGATGGCAAAGCTCCAGTGTTACCAAGCAGACAGTTACCTTTAAAGCAGCAGTCAGTAAGATTTGAGATGTGTTGCTTCTAGCGGCCTCTGTGGTGGTAGATGGAACTGCAGGTGATGTCTCTCATCTGCGTGATGCCTTCAAATGCTCCACACTGGAAGGAAGTCCGTGGTTTCTCCTTGTTGGCGTCGCTTTGCTTCTAGATGACTTTCTTCTTCACTTCATTAGTTTGTTGTTTCTTTTTCTTGGACTGGAAGTTGAAGGGTCTTCTTTCTCTTAAATTAGTGAAAAATTAGGCAATTGATACCAAAATAGTCCTAAAAATGAAACTAATAAATAGAGCAAGAGATTTAGGTCCACCCATTCCTGGGACACGTTGAAAGATATTTTACAGGTGCATTACACTAAAAAATCTGGTTTTATTTCCCCCAAATACTCCAAAAACAGTAGTGAATGAAAATAAACAAATGATTGGGACTTTAAAAGATGTCAAACAACCAAAACTTCAACTACGAAGGACGAGACATTCACTCGATGAGCCATTTAAAAATAAAATTAGAGTGATATAAATGCACACGGCGTACCTTTGCCATGTGAAACCTTCAGTAAAACTGCAGGAGGAAACTGGAGAATGAATAACAAACAGCAGAGAGACCTTGAATGAAAAGAGTGGAAAAGCATAACCAAACAAAATGTACACATTAAAATTGGAATGTGGGCAGATCAAGGTTGTTTAATTTATTCTTTTTTTGGGGGGTCAAAGTTAGATTAATACGACAGTGTATCGGGGCCTCTGTAGGAGGGGGAAATGGAGCCGCGAGAGGGGGGCAATATTCAGAGAAAAAAAAAGTCGCAAATTTGTGACTGTCGTCATCTAGGCTATGCTAGCTAACTTCCCATGAATGTACGTTTATGTTTGTAATGAATCATCCCAACGTGTGACATCACCTCGTTAAGGTCCTTAGGGTGATGATGTTGATGCTTATTGTTGCTTTTATTCATATGAGGACAAACTGTCATCCTATGGGTGTTTATTGATCAGGGCGGTTGGGCTAACATGCTAGCAGTAGCTTTCACTTGTTATCATAGCAACGGCAAACATCCCTTGTTAGTGGATCCAAGCAACTTGTTATATATCGACTATATGTACGTGTTAATATATGCCAAAAGAAAATGGAGGCGAGAAAGAGGGGCAAGATTCTTTATTAAAGAAAGAAAGTCGCAAATTTGTGACTTTTTCCCGCGGAAAATTGCCCCCCTCTCTCGGCTCCGTTTATATTTGTGTTTTTTTCCTACAGTGGCCCTAACATGCCGTCGTAGATAAAAGATATGAAAAGTGTTTTTTTTTATTTGAGCTGTGGTTTCATAGTGAGTTTAAATGTGGAGCTCCTGGAACCATAAAACATCTGTGTCATATAAGGAAAGGGCAAGTGAGGTAGCGGTGAGTGTGTGTGTGTGTGTGTGTGTGTGTGTGTGTGTGTGTGTGTGTGTGTGTGTGGTTATGCAAAAGAGTAGACAAAAGGGATCCAGAGCTGTTAAATGACTCTCTGGCAGGACCGAGTCACACTGCGAGCCTCGGGGAGCCGTGGAGAGCTTGTGACTGTGCCTGAGTGCTGCTCATTCACCGCTGGATGTTAGTGATGCCAGGACACAGCCTCTCTCCCTCTCTCTCTCCCTGAGTCTTTGAGTAGCCATATGGGCCACTCTGTAATCCCCTGGATAGCCTGAAGCCAACCCGAGGCTGCTTCCGCCCAGTTAACAAACACTGACAGCATGAGAATGAATCCCGATATCTACCGACGTGGTGTTTTTCCTCATTTAGAATATGTTTCAGGCTTTATTACAAAGATTTATATTCTTTTGCAATGTTTTTTTTTTAAAGAGATTGAATATATCAGACATTTAAAAAAACAAAGCTGTTTATTTGTTTGTTTCATTCCCTCTGTTCTAATCCCTTTCTTTTTGTTAAATTTGTCCTGAAAATAAAGAGCTTTTTTAGTGTAAAGCTGCTGCAGCTCAGCAGACGGCGTGTCGGCGACTCGCCGGTGAACTCGGCAGAGCGTTTGGCGACTAAACAGGCCGGATGTTTCGGGCGAATTTTGGCCGTTGCCATCTTGGATTCTTGCAACCAGTGAAGGAAGTGACCATATTTGGACCCTTACTGGATCTGGATCCGTCTGGATTCTGTTGTTGAAGCTGCTAATAAAGTTAGCTTCATAATTCGAGGTACTGGTCTGTTGGACTCTTAATGGATCTGTCAATCAGCAGGTAGGCCCCGCCCCCTAAAGCATCCCCTGCTTTCTGGTCTGGTGGACTCTAAATGGACCATAATGTACTCAATGAACCTCATGTGTAGAGGGTATATTCGCTGTAAGAGCAGGAAACGGATCAGGTTTTCTTCGTTCCTTCCTTTCTCAACACTTCTCTCAGTAAGACCAAGTTTTTTTCCGTGTTGGAAATCGGAAAGTTTTTCTTTTTATTTCAGCTCCTGTCTTGTGTGGAGCGTCGTCTCTTTCGATGACGTGCAAAGACAAAAACTCATGACACATCAGTTTGAAGCATATTTCTTTGGGAGCTGCAGACGCCACTTAGACAGCAGCACTTTCTGTCCCCGGCATTAGACGGTAATATAAAGTGTGTTCTCCTTACGCAACACTTCTACTACACTATTCTGATTCTTCTACACATCGAACACTGATGTCAGCCTTCTGCTCTTCATCTCAGACATTTCTGACACACAGTGATGGACTCAAAGTGCATCTCTTGGCCAGTGGTTGGTCAAACAGTATGTCTACCCCCCTCCCAGCCCTTCATACATCCAGAATTCAAACATTGGGCACTGATGAGAATTTTACATTTTTGGAAGTTAACACATTTTTGAATGCATCCAAAGTGTGTCCAGGACATTTAAAACATATAATTCTGTGTTTACCTGTTTGTCCCCATTAAATTAGGAAAAGTCACTGAATATCAAGCAAAAATAAACAGAACATTAACCCTCTTTTTTTAGAGGCGTTAAACATTGAATGGGGTCGAAGGACAACAGGAGGGTTAGGTGTGTCAGGAATCAATGATTGCTGCAGTTTGAAGTTCAAACACGTGATGATGAACATGAGTTGTATCGACGTTTTCCAGCAAAGGTTGTATGTAGATCAGACGTGTAGATAAAAGCACAGATTCATCCTCAGGTTTTACCTGAATTTACCCGTGGTTGACCCCCCAGAACAAACAGAGAGTAGATCCCTGAAAAAGGCGACACAGTGGGACTTCATTGTTGCCGCTGCAGCAAACGGCCCGATATTTCCTGTTAGCAGCAGCTCTAGAACGTGGAGAACGTCCAGCCTTTTGTCTGCGGGCCATTCAGCACCATTATCTCCCCGGCAGAGCTGTAATTACTGGACGGGAGAACGGCCCCTGAACCCATCATCTCCTGCACTGTTAGCCTCCTATTGTGTTGGCGCCCGGCTACCGTCCATTGATTATTAACTATTTTCATGGCGGTGACACCAGAGTCGATAAGAGCTTTGAGGTGAAATTGTCCCCGACGTATTGATGAATTGACACGAGCTGCACTCCTTGTGACAAAGAAGAAGAGAAGCGTGACTTTGAAGCCTTAAAGGGAAAGCTCGCCCAAAATATGTAATACAAACTTTTCCTCTTACCTTGATTGGGCCAACAAGCACAGGACTTTCACCCAGGAGACCGACATTCAAGGCCGGGAAAACGTTTTGTAGCGTTAACGTCGTCCCGACTGGAAAACATTTTTTCAATTAGTTTGGAAGTCGTGTTGAGCTAATGGGAAAATGTTGTCCACGTGAATCACTAGATTTAAATTTACGTAAGACACCATAGTGCTGTTTATGAATCTAGATCAGAGATCTTCAACAGAGAGTCCCTCAAAATGATTCAATCCCACACTTTTGTCCAAAAAGACACATTTACATGAATACAAACTATAATAAGCAAATATGTTGTTCTACATCAAATGACAAATCTCAAATTCTGATCTCAATTCTGGATATTCAGACTACTACTCTGATGAATTCATGTCCCTCCCTGAATCATCAAATGATAGCCAGAAATTCTATTTATTTTTATTGAACTATTTATTGGACCTTTTTGCAAATATGATATTAAAATTCTGATTAAATGTGATACATCAAGCATCTAAATTAATAATTCATTTTCAATCTTATTTTTTCATTTTTTTGTTTCTGTCCTTATTTGGGCACATTTGGATTCCAACAGGAACCTTTTTTTTTAATACTTCTCATGTACACAACAGGTCTTTCATGAAAAGTATTGATCCTGTGGATGTCAGAGGTCACCGATAAAGACATGATAAACCCCCGGTTCCCTCAGGATGCTTATCCTCCCGGTAGACCCGACCACAGATTCCACGGTTGGGAACCAGATCGGCCATCACCTCCGTTCATCATTAAACCTCCTCGGGGCTCCGGAGTCGCACGCAGAGCAAAGAGGGAAGCTTATTAAGAGTGTTTGGCTTGTTCGCTCGCTAATGGCCCCCGGTGTTTGCTCTGGGTTATCATGAAAAAACATCACTTACGCCCATTTTGTCTTTAACCTCAATTTCACGCTCGCCTGAGCTGATTCCTTATGTCCTCGGGAGCAGAAGACGTGGAGCGGATCGTCACGTGTCCGGGTCGGGAAAAGCAACTCGACCGGCGGGAACGTGTTGATCAGGGATCACCACTTCTTCTCCTTCTATCCTTTTATAAGTGAATGCAGGAGCCGGCTATATTTAGAACAAGACGACATCATGTGATCAACTATTTCATGCCGACTTATACGAATGAGAATTTGATTTGGAGATCGATAGAAATGAGTTTCAGTGACATTATTACGTCTTTGATATTTGTTTTGCATCGAGTTGGAAGCTCCTGTTTCACTTCTGTCTGAGTTAATGAGCTGATCTCTGCATGAAGGCTCCGATGGAAGAGTTAATACTCCGCCTGCTTGCATATTACATACAAATGATTTACAATACTACACACATTTTTACAAACATACAGAAATGAGATGGATTGATTTGAATCCTTGTTTTTCTCATAGGTGAACTGTCACAGAAGTGCTACAATCGGACTTCTAGCAGCAATGACTCGGGGTTTCGGAGCGTTTTCCAGGTGTGTTTATTTTGTGTTGTTTTACCAGAAACATGCAGATACACAACCTCACAGGTGTGTAGTTGAGATCAACATGAAAGCCGGCTTTACAGATAGGTGTGGGCCGAGCAAGGGAACCAGAGGTGGTAACCGAAAAGTTACTAACAAAAGTGAAACTACCTAAAAGCACTACGGGGCTACACAACTCCATTCGACCCCGTTGTTGCCGTGGTTACCATAGATGCAATGTTTCAGTCTTGCAAGCCTCTTTTGATTTTCCATCTTTTGTAAGACCCCCCCTCCGCTCCCCTTTAAATTATTTGAGAGAATAATCCCTTTTCTTAATTAACGACGGCACTAAGCCAGGAAGTTTTTATTGGATAAACACTGGCTTCCCATTGTAAGGCGAGCCACTCGAGGCCGAGCGTGTTTCTCTAAACTGATCGTCCTGGAGGGCTTCGACTCTACGTGGCTTCACATGAATCTCTACCGGGTTTCTTCAAGCTTTTTTATTTCCTCCAAGAACTAAAAGACCAGTCCTTAATTAGCTTGTGTTTGAGTCACTAATGGGTCCTTTTAAAGGAATTGTTCGACATTTTTTCAAAATACATTTATTATTGGAAATATGACGCTAAGAGTAGAGCAACCGATTGGATTTTAAGACATAACCAACTCTTGCATTTTCCCCAAAAATGTCAATGATTTAAAGGAAAAGTTTGATATTTGGGGAAAAAAATTCCAAACTTTTCAGTGTTTTACAGGAAAGGTTTGACAAAAACTGTAACGAGGCAAACCTAGAGGCTAGATTTAAGTGTGTGTCACGATCCTACAAGCCGAGTTCTTTCTGGAGCATTAAAGGTGGATCTGTAGATGTTGCATTGTTTCATCCCACATCTGTATTTTGTGCTCATTAATCCTCCTGTGCCCTTTTTGTAATCTCCCGGTTTCCTGACTGACGAGTGGCAGCTGTCGACCTCCAGATTTAGCTCCGATCCAAGCGGAGATGAGTTTGTTTTTTTCCAACGCGGGGCCGATGTTGATGCCGAAGCAGCTGCTGTGAGGGCTTCATTTCCTCCAAAACACCACCCTCCGCCTTTCCTGACAAACCCTCTCCACCTAATAGGTAATCAATAGCAGTAATACAGTATCCCATCTGGCTTCATCCTGCCTGGAGAATGTCATCAGGTCAGCGGTTACCCCCAGGTAGCGGGAGATTAGCTGCCTAAGTGAGCAGGAAGAAGATCATCCCCGGGATGAAGCTGGTAGCTTACCTGAGACCTGTAAGGGGGCTGATGGGAAAAACCTCACATCTCCACCCTCAGAGACCGGAGACCAGGTTTGAGTCTTCAACAGGGAACACAATGCCAGAGAGAATAGATCCTCTTTTACTCACAAGTGGGATTTCTAGCAAAATGTTTTCTTCTTTCAGCCTCAAAAAAGGTTTTTGCCGCTCAACATAGTCGATCAATATCTTGACCACCAATCAATCTGCAATATTCAGCATGGACGTAGATGGACGTAGATATTGCCGAACCCAAGGTGCTGATGATTACTGTGAGACCATATTTCATAATTCCTTTATGATATAATTGTTCTGGTTCCCTAACGGCATCGCGGCGGAGTAAGCCGAGCCGACGGCCAATCACCAGCTTACTATTATACCTGTGATTTAAATCAGCATGGATGAGCCTCCGTGAGCCAAGATGAGGTCTGCCTAATGCTGCTAGTCATGACACTGCAGCAGGATCCTCTCCTGCATTTCAAAGTCACCATCTGTGACTTATTACTGCTGCTTTTTAATCAATATTTCATGTCTGAATGTGTGAAGGATGGAAAAACGATGCCTCGTAACAGCCGACGGATTTCCTTTGAGGCTCGTTTGAATATAATCTCTTCCATCATTCAAGATCTCTTGCATCAGTTTTTCATAAGATGACTTACAGATTCACTCGCCTCTTTTTAAAATGAAAAAGAAGGCATGTGCAACAAAACAGGTAACTGAGAGATTTAAGGGCAGAAATATGACTTAGATATGAGAGAGGAAACGAAACGTCGGACTACGACACTCTGAGAATCGTCCTCGGAAACGGAGGCCGGTAATCACATCCCTGGAAATTCAATTGAGTTCCTCGTCAATTAGGAGCGAGCGTTAATTGTACAGAGAGGGTTGAAATGCAACGTCAGTCCCTCAGAAGTGGATATTAATTTAGGTTGAGTCACCAACTGTCTCCTCTGGTTAAGTTGCTGTCAGTATTTAAACAGGGCCGGGCTTCAGATGGAGATATTCTCTAAGCAGACAGACAGGCAGACAGACAGGCCCGTCCAGACAAAATAACAAACAGTGTAAAGCTATGGGCAACATGGATTCATTTAGATCCACTACGGGCAACAACTTACAAGTTTTGGGTGTTTTTCAGCCTGTATTTGTTGCATTTTGGCAAATTGCCTTATGCCGAATGAAGGATTAGCTGTTTGCAGCGTATCTATAGATACACAGTATAACTTCAAAATTCAAGATTTTTATTGTCACATACAAACAGTAGAAACATAGTTCACACTGAGCAATGAAACTTGTGGTTTCCCTTCACACAGTGACCTCAAATAGGATGTAAAGAATAAAATGATATACTAAAAACTAAAGGTATAAAGGTATAAACCTATAAAAATATGTACAAAAGAACAACATGTATGTTGTTTAGCAGCAATGTTTGTGTAGGATATCTGAGAAGATATGAATATAGTGCAAATATGAAGACATGGATATAGGGCAACAGAGTGCACTCAGTACTGAAGAAAACGTAAAAACCTGATTTATTTATGGATGTAGGTTGATTTATTCACGGTGAGGAATAAGATAACAACACCATCAGAAAAGTGTGACTCACTCTGAAATCTAAAAATGTCTGTGTTTACATTCGAGTTCTGAATCTGAGAAAGGAGGACATTTTTCATGCAAATGAGGACAATCGGGCTCCGAGGGTTTTTTAATGGTACCTCCGGGCTAATTGCCTCCATGCTGCTGCTGCTGCTGACGGCGTTGATCAGCCGGTCGTAGTATAATAACTAACTCCCCGTTGTTCCCGTGGCGATCACCTGTCTCCTGCACCTCACGCCTAGCAGCCGTCTGTCTATCACCAAGCATTAAATGCAACAATAAGTGAATGTCAGCTCTTAATTAATGATTTACCGCTGCGTCTCTTCTTCTCCCACGCAGGACGGTGCTTTTCTTCTCCGCGAGCGGTCAGTTCTTCTTCCCAGCGGTCGTGGAAACTTTCTGTGCGTCAGATCGACCGCTGCTTTTTGATCCTTCCAACCCTCGAGTGGTCATGTGAGTGGAGAACGACGACACCAGTCAAAGCCAGATAAGTAGGAAATGGTGACACCTTTCTTTCCAACCTTTGTTTGAGGGCAGACCCAAAGTCTAAAACCTTTAAAGACCAAACCAGCGTTCCATGTCGTTGTCCATCGACAACACCGGCCAACTAGTTTACATAAACTTCTACTATCTTTCTTTATGTTTGACATATTCAATAAATGTCACAGAATTAACCTGAAAACGTTTCTCAAGGTTCGTTAAAACTCACCTTGTCATTAAAATCCACCTTCTTGCTCAAATTCAGTTCTTGTAAGGGACTACTTTTCCAGGCGTATTAACATAATTGGCTCAACGATTGGCTGAAAGTTACACCTCGGACTTTTGTGAATTTAAGGCTAAAATGTGTCCATAAATCCTCCCAGTATGTCTTCTTCATATTCATACTGGGAGTGTTGGGAAGTTATGTCGACTGAGAGAAGTCCAAACTAGACTGGTGTGGTCCTAACATTAAAATCCCAACATTAAAACCTGGTCCCGTATGTTTGGACCTGAATGCTGGCAGCCGATGGACAGTATGGGTAAATTCTAAAAAGTTTAGAATCAGATTTACTTATCTTCTACCTCCTCATTTTATTAATTTTATTAACCTTTAATCTAGTCCTCTTTCCCTCACACAACCTTTTATAAACCTGTTTATCCGAGAGAACATCCAGAAACTAACAATAATTTGAATTAAACAGTTTTTTGTCCTTTATGGATCTTTTCGTCCTTTATGGAAATATGTTTTTACCTACATTCTGTGTTGTTCAGGAGATCATCTGCAGGATGATTGACAGTGAAACAATAACAACCAAAACAATCAGGTTATCACCACCTCCCCGCCCTGAAGGAAACGAGCCGCTGGAATATTGTTGGTATATTCTGCTGCCATGGCGTCGAGTGACCTTTACGTCGCCAGAAGAATGTCGCCGAACGCCATCATTTAAATGTCACCTATCTCACTCTCATTGCTTGGTGGTAAAAAGAAAAAAGGAATGTGCTGAATGCGACCCTTCAGACCACCTGTCGCCCCGTCGTCATCGGCAACGACGTGGATCTGAGAGAGACAATTATTTACAGCCAGGCGACGTCTTCTCGGGTGATGAAACACGCTTGTGCCATTAAACCTGGACTCGGGGATAATTAGTGCTCCGAGTGAAAACGATCTGTACGAGTCAACAAGCACATTAATAAATAACAGAGTTTAGGCCCCGCCTCCCCCCCACCCGGCGGCCCCTTGGAGAGAAGACAGAGAGCTCTTAAATCTTTCACTTCCCACCGCCTCGTCTAATCCTCCACTTGAATGTGATCCAGATGATGAAAAACGCCGCCACGTCGTACTCGACCCGCTGCCCTGAAGGTGTTTGTCTTTGCAACTGTCTCGTTAGATTTCCGACCTGCTGCTGCATCACATGACGCTGATGAGACTTAAGTGACGACGCTACAGTTTCACAGCTGGTAAAACTCGACCTTTGTAAGCGACGACCTCAGTAGTCAGGTCACTGGTCTCCAGCAGCTGAGTCGAGAGCCAAACGGCCTCTCTGATGCATTGTGGGGGATCCAAGCGAGACACTTTTGTGGCAATGCTTTCTTACAACGTGACTATTTTCCAAAATGTGGTGCTTTTCATTCTATAGAAATCCATTTTGGAATATTTACGAATTAAAAAGACCTTGAAAAGGAAATTTACACGAAAGAAAAGCTGAAACCAAAGGTGTTCGACTAATTTAAACGGTTCAAAATAATTAGTCAGTGGCAACAGTAAAAATGAAGCATGTTCAGCTACGTCAACAAAGCAAGGAGAAGCTCTGATAACAACACACACAGAGGGAGAGCAGCTTTGCTCAGCACCATATCTTTAGATAGCTAATATATGTTTGATGTTGATGCTCTGAATGTCGCAACATTTCCAACAAATATGACACAAGGGGACATCTATGGTGACAGTAAATCAGGGAAAGTAAAATAAAACATCCTGATCATGACAGTAATAGAGACAAAACCTCAGATTTCACGGATTTTCAGTGATCTACCAATGTCCAATGAATTTCAGTAATTTCCTAAAACAGCTTTAGTTTTTTAGTTAATTGTTCCCAAATTATTGGGGACTTTATCCAGTTGCAGATTATTATTATTATTATTATTATTAGGATTATTAGGTTGGCAGTGAATGTTAGATTGAAAGTAAACTACAGTGCCCAAGTTCATCGTAATGAAAGATGAGGTTACCCAGAATACAATTTGTAGATTAATATATTTTTTGATAGTCGGAGAGATTCTCTGCTAATTAATTATACATATTAAATATTAACGCATTCATCACTCTCGATAGACTCTTCCACCGGTGGAAAAAACCAAGCCGTGACACAGCAGTAAAATCAGTGTCGAGGTGGAATGCTCTCAGGGAGAAGGATGAATGTCTGGTGATGTCCTGGGAGGAAGTCAGACTCCTCCGCTGCTCAGCAGATGGAAACATCACTCGATCTGAGAATCTCTTTTTGGTCATGAGGTCATCAGGAGAGTCAACCAAGACTTTATAGATTTAACGTTAAAGTCTGTTTTGGCGGGATTGTGGAAACACCTCCCCGGTTGCCAGATCGTGCAGCAAGCTTCGCCTCCAGGTTAAACATTTAGTTTTGACTTTTCAAAAACACAGCACGGCTGATGACTTTTCCAGTCTATCCGTGACCAAAAAAAACAACATCTAATGCACGATAAGCTTTTTTCATCTGTAACCTTGGTAACCAAGACAAGCCGTGTCATATATGTTAATTTCCCCCAAACAGACGAGGACTCTGGCGTGCCCTCTTGCATGTGTAATCATGGGAGTAATTTAAAAAAAGGGAAGTTTATTCGGCCTAGTTATCCAGTGAAGCTGTAACCCATAAACACAGACAGCTGTCGGGGGGAGTCAAGCAGATGTTATTTCATGTTTACTAAACCCGTATCTCCATCACGGCTTCATCGCTGAGATCACGTTACCCGACAGGGAGCATTTCCTTTGGATCAGATTTTATCTTCATTCTCCCAGTTTGGCAGCCAGTTACACCCAACCTCTCATCCAGTAGCAATGGACTACAGATGGAACGAAGCTCTTAGCTAAATCTGGTGCGCCCATCTCTTTGTTTATTGCAAACATTTAATGGAAGTGCACATTGTCCTTTTAGATAAACTAAACTAAGCACGGAGACCTCGCATTGACTAGCTTCCAATCAGAGCTATAAATGAACTTTACTATAAAGTGCTTCATTTTGAAAATGTCCTCGAAATGTGGGAACGTAGAGTTACATTTTGAGAAAAATGCCTGTCTGTCCCACCGCCTGTCTGTCCCACCGTTGATGTATCTCACGTAAGAATACTGCAGAACTGAGAGGGAGAATCCACCACACAGCACCTGAACGTGTCCCTGCCGGCTGGTATCGATCCAGCGTGTTACATAACACCTGGAGGGGAGCTTCCAGCGACTCCTCCGCTGTGTATTCTCCTGCTATGAATAGAGGTCTGTCAGGCCGCCGGCAGCAGCAGAGCTGGATGAAATCACCTGTGAAGTGTTGTGTACAGAATGTTTTCTCTGTCTCTGCATCTGATATGACAGCTAACAGACATTTATTCATTTTTATCTGAGCGCTGCAGCTGTCTCTGTGGGCGCCAGCAGACTCACATCCTCCCTAATGCCTCATCTTTATCTGTCATTGTTTGCAGAACATGCAAATGTTGGGACCCCCCCCCCCCCACACACACACACACACCTTTAAAAACATTTGCCATTAAGATATTAGTGCATGACGGGTCTAATTAGTCCAGCACTCTTTTCACTGCTTCACGATCAAATCTGTTCCACTTTATCAGTAAGAGAAAACCCACAGCAACAGGAATCCACTCCATGTTTTCCTGGTGTCACACACACACACACACACCGCACACACACACACACACACACACATGCACACACACACACACACACACACACACACACACACACACACATGAGCACCAAAGGAAGTTTGCTTCTTGCAGCTACTTGTTCAACGAGATGACGCCAGCATCATGGGGCGGACTGGCCATCGGTCGTATTTTAATTTCAGGGGGTGGAAGATGCGACCCCTCCCAACTTGGACTGCTCCACTGCTACCCACTACGACCCACTACGACCCACTACGACCCGCTACAACCCACTACAACCCACTACGACCCGCTACAACCCACTACAACCCACTACGACCCACTACAACCCACTACGACCCACTACAACCCACTACGACCCACTACAACCCACTACGACCCACTACGACCCGCTACAACCCGCTACAACCCACTACAACCCACTACGACCCACTACGACCCACTACGACCCACTACGACCCGCTACAACCCACTACGACCCACTACGACCCACTACAACCCACTACGACCCACTACGACCCACTACGACCCACTACAACCCACTACAACCCACTACGACCCACTACGACCCACTACAACCCACTACGACCCACTACGACCCACTACGACCCACTACAACCCACTACGACCCACTACAACCCACTACGACCCACTACGACCCACTACAACCCACTACGACCCACTACGACCCACTACAACCCACTACGACCCACTACAACCCACTACAACCCACTACAACCCACTACGACCCACTACGACCCACTACAACCCACTACAACCCACTACAACCCTCCGTTCCCGAGGTATAAACAGAAATGTGAAAAGTGGGGTTAGGGTAAGGGTTGGGGTTTTTGTTAGGGTTGGGGTTAATTCCTTTTTTTATTTTGGCTGTATCTCCGTAACGGTAAGTCGTAGAGACACGGGCTAAAGACTGGTGTGTTCAGAAGGGTCTAAATTGAGGACCCCCACCTAAACAGAACCCCCCCCCACATGTCAAATGCTGCTGACGCCCCTGTGAGAGAACGATACGAGAAGTAAATGGATGAAAAGACTATACTTTGTTGTTTTCATGCAGCGTTGCGAGGTAGAATGGGTAATCAATATAAAAAGATGAGATATACTCTCCTTATAGAGCGGTGCTTTTCCTCAGCATATATAATACTACTGGTGTCCTCGGGGCATTTCAGACTCAAGCATTCGTTGGGCTACATTTATTCTCGGCCGCAAATAATCCCTTTGAATCTTTTGGCTGTTTAAGAGAATTTTCCATCCTCAGCATTTTGCCCCCCCCCCCCCCCCAAAAAAAAAAGAAATGTGCAAACTCTGACAGAACCAGCTAAACGGTTTCTCCTAAATCACTTAATGATAACGTGCCTTGGAGTGTGTCCATGGCATGAACACTTAAAGCAGCCTTTGAAAGTTCTGCTTTCAGTGAGAACTAAACAGACTTCAGCAGCGTCTGTATGATGTGATGCTCAGATTTCTATTATTGTGAAACATAATAGCTTTCTTTCATTAGATTTCTATTATAAGTTGGTTATGATTCCAATAAATGCTGCTGCTGTTAATGCTGTTAATGCTGCTGCTGCTGTTAATGCTGCTGCTGCTGCTGCTGCTGTTAATGCTGCTGTTAATGTTGTTAATGCTGCTGTTAATGTTGTTAATGCTGCTGCTAATGCTGCTGTTAATGCTGCTGTTAATGCTGCTGTTAATGCTGCTGCTGCTAATGCTGCTGCTGCTAATGCTGCTGCTGCTGTTAATGTTGTTAATGCTGCTGTTAATGCTGCTGTTAATGCTGCTGTTAATGTTGCTGCTGCTAATGCTGCTGCTGCTGTTAATGCTGCTGCTGCTGTTAATGTTGCTGCTGCTAATGCTGCTGCTGCTGCTAATGCTGCTGCTGCTGCTAATGTTGTTAATGCTGCTGTTAATGCTGCTGTTAATGCTGCTGTTAATGTTGCTGCTGCTAATGCTGCTGCTGCTGTTAATGTTGCTGCTGCTAATGCTGCTGCTGCTGTTAATGCTGCTGCTGCTGTTAATGTTGCTGCTGCTAATGCTGCTGCTGCTGCTAATGCTGCTGCTGCTGCTAATGTTGTTAATGCTGCTGTTAATGCTGCTGTTAATGCTGCTGTTAATGTTGCTGCTGCTAATGCTGCTGCTGCTGTTAATGCTGCTGCTGCTGTTAATGTTGCTGCTGCTAATGCTGCTGCTGCTGCTAATGCTGCTGCTGCTGCTAATGTTGTTAATGCTGCTGCTGCTGTTAATGTTGTTAATGCTGCTGCTGCTGTTAATGTTGCTGCTGCTAATGCTGCTGCTGCTGCTAGTGCTGCTGCTGCTGTTAATGTTGTTAATGCTGCTGCTGCTGTTAATGTTGTTAATGCTGCTGCTGTTAATGTTGTTAATGCTGCTGCTGCTGTTAATGTTGCTGCTGCTAATGCTGCTGCTGCTGTTAATGTTGTTAATGCTGCTGCTGCTGTTAATGTTGTTAATGCTGCTGCTGTTAATGTTGTTAATGCTGCTGCTGCTGTTAATGCTGCTGCTGCTGCTGTTAATGTTGTTAATGCTGCTGCTGCTGTTAATGTTGTTAATGCTGCTGCTGCTGTTAATGTTGTTAATGCTGCTGCTGTTAATGTTGTTAATGCTGCTGCTGCTGCTGTTAATGTTGTTAATGCTGCTGCTGCTGTTAATGTTGTTAATACTGCTGCTGCTGTTAATGTTGTTAATGCTGCTGCTGTTAATGTTGTTAATGCTGCTGCTGCTGTTAATGTTGTTAATACTGCTGCTGCTGTTAATGTTGTTAATGCTGCTGCTGTTAATGTTGTTAATGCTGCTGCTGCTGCTGTTAATGTTGTTAATGCTGCTGCTGCTGTTAATGTTGTTAATACTGCTGCTGCTGTTAATGCTGCTGCTGCTGTTAATGCTGCTGTTAATGCTGCTGCTGTTAATGCTGCTGCTGTTAATGCTGCTGCTGCTGCTGTTAATGCTGCTGCTGCTGTTAATGTTGTTAATACTGCTGCTGCTGTTAATGCTGCTGCTGCTGTTAATGCTGCTGTTAATGCTGCTGCTGTTAATGCTGCTGCTGTTAATGCTGCAGCTGCAGCTGTTAATGCTGCTGCTGCTGCTGTTAATGCTGCTGCTGCTGCTGTTAATGCTGCAGCTGCAGCTGTTAATGCTGCTGCTGCTGTTAATGCTGCTGCTGTTAATGCTGCTGCTGCTGTTAATGCTGCTGCTGCTGCTGTGGATGCTGCTGCTGCTGTTAATGCTGCAGCTGCAGCTGTCGCTGCGGTTCATATACCAGCCTATAATTTACTTATTCCTCCCGTGTTTCACATGAACAGCTACTCTTTTAATTGGGGCTGAGAACAGTTGGAAGTACACTTGAGAGAGCGGCTGTTAAAGGGGGTTTGACTTTCCGAGGTGAAAAATGAGCCGTCGTGAATGGATTGCCTTTTTTTCCTCTGACAGCTCGGTAATTACCGTGTATTGTGCAGCTACATACGGAGCACGTCGCTGCACTTATCCCCCAGAACTCCACCTGATTCGGCTTCCTGCTTCTCTACAGAGTAACATCAATACAGAAATCAAACATTTCTACACAGACGTCTGACTTGATACTCTTTATTATTTATGTGACTGCACCCTGTAATTCTAAACACACAAAAGCCTTATTCTTAAAAATAAACCCAAGCCAGATGTGTTTGGAAAAAAAACAAAAAGGTCCCAAAAACCCCCCAAATCCTCTGCATTTTCTGCTTGAATGGGAACCACATCCGTGCAGACGTTACCCTGTCATTGTGGACGCTTCTGGGTGACTCACGGCTCGCAGCAACAACAACCTCCCAGATGCAGCGAGAAAATAGATCATTACATCATTACGGCACCATATACATCATCAAACGCCTCGTTTTTTTGTTGTTCCCCAAAGCAGGACAGAAACACGTATGACGCCTCGCCAGAAAGAAAAGGGATGTTTGGAAGCACAACCATGCAAAGACAAAATAAGTGTTGAGTTTATTGGTGCAGGAATAAAATATATGAAGGCATATCTGCAATCACATACACATGAATTAAAACAAATCTGTCACTTGCTTTGAAGGACATCTGATCTGCGATAACACGGTAAGACCTCTCCAATAAAAGCCCCGTGAGACGAGCCTCATAAAGCAGCTGTGCTCTAGTTGATGACTGTAATTTTCAAACAGACCGAGAGAGAGCATTGAAAGGTGGGAGGTTTTAATGTCCAATTGGATGGATGGAGCGCCATATTATATCTAAGGTGATCAGGTGATCAATCAGTAGAAGATCATCTCGCAGAAGTGACGTGCTCTTAACGCCATTATTTTACCGTATTTCAGATTCCATAACCAGAGGTCACAGGTCATGATATATGAGTGACATCACACTTGAGGCTTGGCAGGAAATGATGCGTTTCTTTCTTGCCACATCACTATTGTAGTTCCTGCTCCTTCTCTTCTCACAGTGGCGTTGGCTCCTCCGGTGGATTAGAGGAGGAGGCGTTCTCCTCTCTTTGCCGTTAATGTGTGTTAATGAGCGTTTCACACTCGAGCGTCGAGCGGAGCGTCCTGATTCGGTCGCGTACAGAACGTCCGACTGGGAGCGACTGTAGATAATAACGTTGCTATCTTTTACATGATTCCACAGGAAGTGGTGCTAAACATCAGGGCCATTTAGAACTTCATCCAATCAAGGTAATGAAGTCATTTATAATGACAAATGATTAAAACCACCATCGTTAGATCATATTCATATTTGGTTTAATACAGACTGCTGTAGATTAAGACTCAGACTGGTCTCTTTAAAAATGATGTTCTCACAGGAGTTCTGAGGAGTGAAGCCGACCCTGGAGTGCCCTATACCTGCATTCTCTCTGCTGGCCACCAGGGGGCGACTCCTCTCTGGTTGTATAGAAGTCTATGAGAAAATGGTCCTACTTCTCTCTGCTGGCCACCAGGGGGCGACTCCTCTCTGGTTGTATAGAAGTCTATGAGAAAATGGTCCTACTTCTCTCTGCTGGCCACCAGGTGGTGACTCCTCTCTGGTTGTATAGAAGTCTATGAGAAAATGGTCCTACTTCTCTCTGCTGGCCACCAGGGGGCGACTCCTCTGTGGTTGTATAGAAGTCTATGAGAAAATGGTCCTACTTCTCTCTGCTGGCCACCAGGGGGCGACTCCTCTCTGGTTGTATAGAAGTCTATGATAAAATGGTCCTACTTCTCTCTGCTGGCCACCAGGGGGCGACTCCTCTCTGGTTGTATAGAAGTCTATGAGAAAATGGTCCTACTTCTCTCTGCTGGCCACCAGGTGGCGACTCCTCTCTGGTTGTATAGAAGTCTATGAGAAAATGGTCCTACTTCTCTCTGCTGGCCACCAGGGGGCGACTCCTCTCTGGTTGTATAGAAGTCTATGAGAAAATGGTCCTACTTCTCTCTGCTGGCCACCAGGGGGCGACTCCTCTCTGGTTGTATAGAAGTCTATGAGAAAATGGTCCTACTTCTCTCTGCTGGCCACCAGGGGGCGACTCCTCTCTGGTTGTATAGAAGTCTATGAGAAAATGGTCCTACTTCTCTCTGCTGGCCACCAGGGGGCGACTCCTCTCTGGTTGTATAGAAGTCTATGAGAAAATGGTCCTACTTCTCTCTGCTGGCCACCAGGGGGCGACTCCTCTCTGGTTGTATAGAAGTCTATGAGAAAATGGTCCTACTTCTCTCTGCTGGCCACCAGGGGGCGACTCCTCTCTGGTTGTATAGAAGTCTATGAGAAAATGGTCCTACTTCTCTCTGCTGGCCACCAGGGGGCGACTCCTCTCTGGTTGTATAGAAGTCTATGAGAAAATGGTCCTACTTCTCTCTGCTGGCCACCAGGTGGCGACTCCTCTCTGGTTGTATAGAAGTCTATGAGAAAATGGTCCTACTTCTCTCTGCTGGCCACCAGGGGGCGACTCCTCTCTGGTTGTATAGAAGTCTATGAGAAAATTGTCCTACTTCTCTCTGCTGGCCACCAGGGGGCGACTCCTCTCTGGTTGTATAGAAGTCTATGAGAAAATGGTCCTACTTCTCTCTGCTGGCCACCAGGGGGCGACTCCTCTCTGGTTGTATAGAAGTCTATGAGAAAATGGTCCTACTTCTCTCTGCTGGCCACCAGGGGGCGACTCCTCTCTGGTTGTATAGAAGTCTATGAGAAAATGGTCCTACTTCTCTCTGCTGGCCACCAGGGGGCGACTCCTCTCTGGTTGTATAGAAGTCTATGAGAAAATGGTCCTACTTCTCTCTGCTGGCCACCAGGGGGCGACTCCTCTCTGGTTGTATAGAAGTCTATGAGAAAATGGTCCTACTTCTCTCTTGATGTATTATCTCAGTAAACATTGTAAACATGAGTTTATGGTCTCAATCTCTAGTTTCAAGTCTTCTTCAATCCAGCATGATGTTCATTTAGTACATTATGGTCCATTTAGAGTCCACCAGACCAGGAAGCAGGGGATGCTTTAGGGGGCGGGGCTTACCTGCTGATTGACAGGTTGCTACCAATTAGCTACTAAGATGACTTTAACACTAAGCTGTAAAGTTAACTTTGAATTATGAAGCTAACTTTGTTCCTGTTTTATTCATAAATAAGTCGCAGTAAGGAAGCTCAAACGATTGTTAAGGTTGAAGCAACAGACCACCTTATAGTAAGGCCTGCACTTTATGTTTAGCATGTAATCCATCTTCATTCATATATTCATATACATTTATTTTTGTCTTTCTTCCCAGAATGCCATTTGCAGGGAGACTCTGCTGCAGTGAGTGGTGAGGAATTGACTTTGTATTACTTTTACTAAGCGCTGTACATTTTTACTGTGGAAGCTGTTAAACACCCCCACCCCCCCTCCCCTCCCCCCGCTGCCTAAATGTATTTGTGACTCAGAATTAGATTAATGAAGCCTTTGGTCCAGAGTTACTGTTGTAATGTGCTAATGAAAGCGTCTTTGATCTAAAATAACTCAGGAAGCAGAGATGCATCCTGGACCCATGCATGGAATTCAAACAGTCCTGATCTGCTGAGGTTCATGTTGGGGGGTGGAGGGGGGAGGATGGAGGAGGGGGGGGGCATGAATGCTACAACACAATGGTTGACATTCAGATGTACATTATTTTGTCTCACTCTTGCTGTTTAGTTGTTTCTTTTGTCAGAATGCCGTGGACGAATCAAAAGGTAATTGTCGGTAAATCATTTCTGTTCATTATCCGATGTGTGTTGTATATTTTAGTTGTGGCATTTTTATTATTAGCAACAATTGAATAGCAGCTGGAATCACAACAGGCGTTCTGTCTCTTTTATATTCGTCAAACAGCACTTTCTCAAGTCAATAAGTCCTCACATTCAAATTACAGCCGGATGCCGTGACTGGTATGTGAATAGCTGAGACTAAAGAAAGACGACTGTCTAGAATGTAAAGATGCCTCTCTCTCTCTCTTATCATTTAATTCACATTACAGATTATTAGCGTCTCCTCAGGGAGGTTTTAAAAGCCCCTACTTAGACATCGTGAATGTCTAAATGTGTTTTAAATGTCTCGTCTGCGTGTTGCAACGTATTGAAAGATTGTGTTCAGAATGTGAACACATGTTGGCGTGTGGGGGTTTTATATTTTCTTTGTTTCCCTCCCACAGAGACATCCAGTGTGTAGCTGTAGGTGTGAGTCAGCAGGTTGTTAGTAGGCTGATATCTGATCCGGTGCTTCCCTTCATCATTAATGTCCAAACTGATCACTCCTGACAGCCAATCAGACGTCCGTCTAAGAAAACAGCAGATCTGTGATCTGCTCAGTGACTAATGTTTTGGAATGATAAATTCAAACATCAAGATCGCCTCATTTTAACACCAAAATTACAATAAGTGAATCAAACGTGGGCTTGATTTTGGACATATTCTATATGAGATTCTTTTCTTATGATTTTTGTAGAAAAAACAACAAAAAAACACTGATTTGACAAAGAATAATGAACAAACACACAGGCAGGTGTGACCATGTCTGCTCCGTTTTATTTACAGATACATTTGAGTCCTTTACAGGTCATTTCACCGCAGATCACCTCCGTTACTGCAGCCGCATCCTGTCACCAATCTGGATTAGTTAGTTAGTTATTTAGACGCACACTTCCCCCAAAAACCTCACGCTTGAATCCAGAGATGCATCAGCATCAAGAGTCAGCACTGTTATCCAGAACTGTTTTTTCCTTCTCCAACCATTCATTATAATTTATTTTATAAAAGCGTGAGATTCTTGCTTTTCCTCTAATTTAAAGTTGAATTCATCTATGATGAGACTTTTTTTCTAGATTTAAAGCTCGAACCATTTAGACCATTTTGCACATAAGATTTTTAGCTGCAGGTTGCAGAGAAAATCACAAATATCCCCAATAACACCAATAATGGCTGCTTACATAGACATGACAGTGTGACGGTGAGTTCAGGAACCCTGAAACAGAGGCAGATAAATGAAACCCAGCCATCATTCAATGCGTTTTCTCCTCCAGTGAAGAAAAGATCGTTACAGCGAGCTCATTTTGAGTCTATGAATCCACAAACGACATTATTTCCAACCGTTTTTAGGGACCAGACGATGCATTCAGCACATGAAAGAAGAGGGTCCTCTCTGGTCCCTGAACCCCCCTCAGGCCTCTGGTCTATAAGCCTCTGATGTTCTGTCATCCCACCCATGGCTCTAAACCCAAAGAGGTCTCTTTTGTCCTGTTGGTTCAATCCAGACCCAGAATCCAGAGCTCTGGCAGACCGAACCCCTCCTATTTGTTGCTGCAGCTGCCGGAGCCTTTCATCATTATTTACACTCGACACGGTAATGACACCGTGCAGCTGCAGGATTTATTTTGCAGCTGAATTTGTGAGACATAAGCAGAGAGAGGTGGTGAACGGATGCATCCCTCTGGGGTTTTTTTTTATTTTAACATGCTAACTACACTCAGATGTGTGGTGGTTTTTCTGCTCGTGTGATTTTAATAACAGGGCGACGCCGGAGAGGAAAATAGATACAAGTCAGAGGAGCTGAAAGTTTATGGTCTGGGACTGAGAAGAGAAAACCGTGACAGATGTTGTTGATGATGCCATGCAGCATCTCTCTCTCTCTTTAAGGGTGAGTAAAGATAAAAAGGCTGCAGGGAGATGAATGCCAGTCATTTAGTCTTTCTTTAAGAAGGGGGGCCGGAACAAGACTTTATTTCATTTTGAACAGATGTAACAAACACAACTCTACACTTACAATCACACGAGTGCTGCTTTCAGGGCCGGCCCAAGCCTTTTCACATCCTAACCCATTTTTTTATGATTAATTATGTGGCCAGGGGGCCCCCCAAGCATGCAGCCCTTTAGTTCGCTTACGCCTTGGGCCGGCCCTGAGCCTGTTAGATGATGCAAAGGAAGAAAAAAAACATGTGATCACAAAGACACTGAATACTGAGTTCCGGTCTGAAAACATTCATAGGCAGTCCTGTGAGGTGGAGATGACGGTGTTGTTGTTGTCGTTGTTGTTGTTGTCGTTGTTGTTGTTGTCGTTGTTGTTGTTGTTGTTGTTGGAGACGCGCTGCTCACTTGTGCGCGTCCTGATTCCAGGTCAGTTCTTATAGAACGACGTCGCTGTTGACATTCAACACGATGATGCAGATGTTAAAGACTCGTCTGTCCGTCCGCGTGTTAGTCCCGACAGAAGACGTACTCGGTGTAGCTGGTCCAGATCTTGTCCTCGTTCGGGTCGTTGCTGGTGTAGGCGCAGGTGCCCGTGGAGCTGCAGGCCACCATGTGGAAGCCCACCTCCGTCAGCTTGTCGAACGCCTGCTCCAGGAAATTGTACTTGAGGTAGTAGCGGGACGTGTATCTCTCCGGGGGCCGGTCCGGGTCCCGGCTCTCGTTCAGCGTGTCCCCGAACACCTCCTTGGCCAGCGCCGTCTTCCCGCAGACCGTGATGCGCGCCACCCTCCGGAACTTGGCGTCCGTCTGGATGTCCCTGCCGATGGTGTACGAGCCGCGGTACCCTATCGTGATGTAGCCCGACTTCCTGGAGTCCAGGGACGGGGAGCGCGCCGCCGCCGCCGCCGACGCACCGCTCGCCGCGCGTAAAGTCTCCATCGCGCCACCGGCGCACTGCGCGCCGCCGTCCTCCGCGTCGCTCTGTCCGGTCTCCTCGCCCAGCGAGTTGTCCTTACTCACCCGCGGGCTGAGCCGCTTGGCGAGGTCCCGCAGCTGGAAGAAGTCGGCCTCCCGCTGCAGGCGACTCTTCTCGGGGAAGTAGTCCGGCAGCACCAGGTTCAGGTCCCGCAGGTAGTCGAGGACGTAGCGGAACAGGAACCCGTCCCTGTCCAGGAAGAAGCGCCCTTTGCTGTCCCTCGCCAACTCCTTGGGCGACTTCCTGCTGAACATCGTCCACAGCAGCGAGTCCGGGACCGCGACCAGGGTCTTGTGCCGGGTGACATAGACCTGCCCGCCGACGTTCAGCTCGATGATCTCCGAGAAGCCCGCGTCGCCGCAGCTGGACACTCCGCGCTCCGTGTCGGCCAGTGCCATCGCTCCTCCGCCGCTCTGACGTGGATCCGTGGAAACACTGAGCGCCTGAGTGGCGGCGGCTTGTTTATGAAGCCGTGGGCTTTAACCACGTGCGTGACTGCGCGTGCGCCATGCAGGGTTTTCCACTGTAAAAATTAACATTTAACCAAAACACGTCGCGCCAAAAATATGAGCGAGCGTGCATGTGCGTCTCTCTCTCTCCCTCTCTCTCTCTCTCTGTGTGTGTGTGTGTGTGTGTGTGTGTGTGTGTGTGTGTGTGTGTGTGTGTGTGCACGCAGCTGCTCGGAGTTACTCGGAGTTGAAATCAAAGACTCGGTGGTTGGAACAGAAGCTTTGGAAAGAGTGACACCCATTGCAACTCTGATGGAAATGCAGCTTAAGTCACGCACACACACACACACACACACACACACACACACACACACACAGCCCTTCGAGGAAATGAGGATGTGCAACCCTCAGACAAACATATTTTAATCACTGAGATATTACATTGAATTCTGTGTGATATTAATTCCCTGAGTTCAAATGTAACCCCATTGTTCTGAAAAGTGAAGCCCAAGCTGAAGTGCCTTAAATTTGCATTCCCTCTGCTGGCCACCAGGGGGCGACCCTTCTCTGATTGTATAGAAGTCTAAGAGATAATGAGAAAGCGGGGGAGGGGAGGTTATGGGAACATAATTTTTCATGAAAGAAAATTAACTAATCTTCAATGAGACGATCATAATTTTTTGCAGAAAATCCTCAAAAATATGTTTAAAACTCTTAAAAGCCACTTAAACCCACCAATTTCACTTTATACTTTTGTGTTAAGATGCGACACAAATCAATGAAAAAAAATAATATAAAATAATATAATAAAAATAATATAATATAATAATAATATTATTATTATAATATAATAATAATATAATAATAATAAAGGAAAACTTCATTACTAAATGTATTTTTGTATGCTGTATTTCTCCACTTGTCTCCCGTGAAAGCGAGCTAGCTTATCCAGATAACGGAAACACTTAATTTTAATACTTTAAACATATTTCTGCTCAGAATACTTGAATTCAATAATTTGTGAGAAAGTAGATCAAGGTGGGTTTTTTTTGTCTTTTAATGCGAACATCGTTTTTCATGAAAGAGAATCAACTAATCTTCAATGAGACGATCATAAATCGGCAGAAAATCATCAAAAATACATGTAAAACTCTTAAAAAGTCCCTTAAACACACTTTATACACTTTGTTAAGATGCATCACAAAACAATGAAAAACAATCAAATAAATACAATTAAAAAAATAAATAATGTGTTCCTACGTGAATAAAAGATAACATTATTAAATGTATGTTTATATGCTCTATTTCTCTGCTTGTCCAACATGAGAACTAGATTATATAGATTATGGAAATTCACCACGATCAATTTATTGTGACCAGATAAATAATTAATGAAAACTTTTACTACTTTTGTTCCTCCTGGGTCTTCGTCTCTAAATCTGCCTTCAGCACGTTTCACCACAAACATCATGTAACGTTCCAGCTGAGGTCAAACATGCCACTCTAATTATTCTTCTTCTTCTTCTCTGCAGCGGTTTTGAATCCTCCCGTCATGTGACTGTCCGACAGAAGACTTCGAAGGGCTCATTTCCCCGTTCCAAACTTCCCGTTGCAGAGATGAAATTCCACCGTCTGTCATCTGAGAAGCGTGTTGTGAAAGACGCCGATGACTCGCTGGTATTTAACCCCAAAAACAATCCGTCTTTATGTTTCCACAGGCTGAAAAACATCTCTTTTATTTATAATTCTATGTTTTCCTTAATAACACATAGTGTGTTTTTGAATTAATGTAATTTTTTCTATTTGTTTTTGACTGCAGTACTTTTCTTTATTATTTATTATGTTTAATTACTGTGAACACAAAGGCAAATTCCTTGTATGTGAAAACGTACTTGGTAATAAACTCCTTTCTAATTCTGTTTTTTTAATTTAAATACTTAGTTTGTTGGTCATCATAAGATTTTTTTTATTCAATAACTTTTTTTGGTCATAAGATTTCTTTATATTTAATAACTTTGTATTTGTCATCATATGATTTCTTTATTTAATATTATTTATTTTATACCACTTCTGTGTTACTGTGGGCTGAAACTTCAATCACTTTTCAAGAAAGGAATTTTCTAAATTTCAAAAGTCTTCAATAAGGAAATCCCACAATCAAAGGCAGCGTCCGTCATTGTGAAAGTACTACTTCTCATCGCTGGGTATCTTTGGCCACTTGGGGAATTCAGGAGGCCGGCCTGTCAGCGGGTGTCATATCTATATAAAGGGTGCTGCTGGGTGTTGGGTTACTGGAAGACGTTAATGATGCTGCGCAGGGTAAAGCAGCTCTCTTTCTAATTTGTTTGAGAAGAAGTTTCTGTCTGTGGGATTAACCTGTTGGATTTCAGAGCCCAAACAACTGGTGTGGTTTTTGTTTTTTTACATCTGACTGACCCCGTTTGACCTTTGCAGGGTATCACAGAGAGCTTTGGGGCTGCTGTCCACGGCCTCAACGCCGGCCAGCTGACGGATGTTGTGATCACCAGGAGCAAGAGGATGATGCTGGACTCGCTGGGCGTCGGCCTGTTAGGGACCCGGACCGCCGTCTTCAACAAGGCTCTCGCCTACTGCCAGGTGAGACAGACAGGCAGACAGACAGAGTATGTCAAATTATCTTAAAATGATTAATATACGATAACTAAATTCTTTTATTAATTTTTAAATAGTGTTTTGTTTTTTTTCATTTTATCTGTAATAGAATAGAATAGAAAATCATTTTATTTAAAGAGGGACGATACAGTTGACACAGTTCCAATACAGAGAACGCATGATGTGCTGTACAAAGAGTTTATAACATAGTTATAACAAGATAAATCTGCTTCCTGCTTCTTCAATTCAACATTTAGTTGATAAAATCACTTGTTTAGGTTTTGGGTGTATTTATTCCCAACTGTGTTGTAAAGTAAAACACACATCACTGTTATAAGTCGTAATCTCACACTCGTCCTCGTGTTCCCGCGTGATTTCAGCCGTTCTCGTCCGACGAGCGGAGCACCGTTTGGGGCCGATCGGAGACGTCTCTTCCTCCTCACTACGCCGCCTTCGTCAACGGTATCGCGGTAAGATCGATCACACAAAAGCATCCGGACGCCTGGAGACCCGAGACGGCAGGTTGACCTCCTGACCTCGTTCCACAGGTCCACTCCATGGACTTTGACGACACCTGGCACCCGGCCACCCATCCCTCAGGAGCTGTGCTGCCGGCCCTGCTGGCTCTCACGGAGACGCTGCCCAGTCGGCCTTCTGGTCTGGACCTGCTGCTGGCCTTCAACGTGGGCATCGAGGTGCAGGGCAGACTCATGAGGTTCTCCAGAGAGGCCTGCAACATCCCCGAGAGGTGAGGGAACCGGATCGACCCGGGTCCAGTTCTGGAGCAAGTCAAGGCGGTTTGGTGGTTTTGGGATGGAAGTGGTCTCACTTTGTGGTTCTCACAGCCCATTTTACCTTCACACAAACATCTGACCGTCACTTTTTTCATCAATAAATTATATAAATCTGACGGTTAACAGCGAGCAGATTATTCAAGACAAGTAGCTGTCAATTCTGTCTGTGAAAGATCCAAAAATCATACTTTCAGAGTGAGTTTTATTACTCACTCTTATCAGAACGCAATCCTGTCTTATATATTATCATATCTGTCATATGATCATATCTATAATATCAAACTGCTGAACAAATAACCTCAATAAACATATTTTAAGAGCTAACAATGTTTCCACCAGCAGGTTAATCCCAGATTAATGTTCATGTTCTGATCAGACTAATAATTGATCTGTGATCATGTTGGGTCTCCTCTCAGGTTCCACCCTCCCAGCGTCGTCGGGGTGATGGGCAGCGCCGCCGCCTCGGCCAAGCTGCTGGGTCTGACCCCGGCCCAGTGCGGCCACGCTCTGGCCATCGCGGCGTCCTCGGCCGGGGCTCCGCTGGCCAACGCCGCCACGCAGACCAAACCCCTGCACGTCGGCAACGCCGCCCGGCGAGGCCTGGAGGCCGCCCAGCTGGCCCGCATGGGCCTGGAGGGCAACCCGGCCATCCTGGACGTGAACCACGGGTTCGGGGTTTACTACAAGGACTACGACCCGTCCCCGATGACGCCTTCCACTTCTGGCGACTTCCGGTGGACCCTGGAGGACCAGGACGTGGCCTTCAAGCGCATCCCAGCTCACCTGGGCATGCACTGGGCCGTGGACGCGGCGCTGGCGGCCCGCGCCGAGCTCGAGGACGCGGTCGGCGACTTCAAGCTCGGCCAGATCCGACGCGTGACGCTCCGCGTGCCTCCGTCCAGGTACGTGGACTGCCCCTCCCCCGCCACCGAGCACCAAGCGAGACACTCGTTCCAGTTCAACGCCGCCTCCGCCCTGCTGGACGGCAAGGTGACGGTGTCCTCCTTCAGCCGGGAGCAGAGGGAGCGGCCCGCCCTGAAGGAGCTGCTGTCCAGGGTCGCCGTGGAGACGCCCGAGGACAACCGGCCCAGCTTCGACCAGATGTACTGCGAGGTGGAGGTCGAGATGGCGGAGGGGCGGAGCTTCGGCGCCAGGTGCGACACCTTCTACGGCCACTGGAGGAGGCCGCTGAGCCAGAAGCACCTGGTGGAGAAGTTCAGCGTGAACGCCTCCTCGGTGCTCTGCGCGGAGGGTGTGGAGGGCGTGGTCGACGTCACGGGGAACTTGGAGCGCGTGAGCGAGGCGGCCATCTTGGGCGCGTACTTGAGAATGACGAGCAGCGCGCACGAGCAGCGACGCAGCAGAAGCGTGATTTAATCTTTTACACAAAAATCATCATGTAAATATTTAATATTCGTTTTTTAATCCATGGAGTTAGAAATAAAGTGAAACTGAAAAAAAGTGATTTTCTCCATTTTTATTGTTTATTGTCCATTAGCATTGATTAGCATTGATTAGCATTGATTAGCATAACTAGCACTGATTAGCATGGTCTTCCTGATTCTGATCCTCTGCATTTAATCCAGCAGGATTGAAGATGTCTGCACACTAGATCATTAATGCTGCATACGTGTATCTAGAAGTGCTGAGTCAGCATTCTGCATACGTGTATCTAGAAGTGCTGAGTCAGCATTCTGCATACGTGTATCTGGAAGTGGAAGTGCATTCTAGCAGGCAGCTAATATCCCATTTGCCTCCTCCTCCTGAGTTTTAGCGCCATCAGGCGAGTTTCAGCACGTCCTGCACCATCGCCCCGATGCCGTCGAACACCTCGTGCATGGGCGCGTCGCACATGAAGGCGGCGGTGGTGACCAGCTTGTTCTCGCTGTCCACGTGACTCTCACCGACGCTCGTGCTCACGTGTTTGCAGCCCAGCTGGGTGACGGCGGCGGCCGTGTCGGAGGTGTTGGGATACCTGCGGGGAGAACGGTTCAGGTCAACTTTAGACTTTTTAAAGTGTGGAAAATAAGAATTAAATAGAGAAAACAAATGTACAAATGTAACAATTTTAACCCTCAAATCCAAATGTGGAAGCAGTTTGTTGTTTCTGTACGAACTGTGTTTTGTGCGACATTTGCTGAAAAGGTCTAAACGTCGATGCATGTTGCCAATTTTTCATCGTAGTTTTCTCTTCCAAGTAAAACTTATTTTTTTTGTGATCTTTAAATTCTCCCAGATTGTAACAAGTAAATTGGAGAGAAAAAGTTTATAAAAGAGAACTCCCTGATTTAGCAGCACAATCTTCCACCTCAAAACCAAGCGCCTACATAACCCACAATGCACCTTGTGTCACCCTAGTTGTAATCTGACATTAAATATTAGAATCACAGAGAAAATATGAATTCTCTACAAAGCCAATAAGCTCTTAGTTGATTTCCCATCATGCCCCTTGGTCTCGCATGTCTGTGGAGACCAACTGATCGTGATGAAGTCGGACCTGAATCTACCCAGCATGCATTGTGTAGCGACCCTCAAGCTGAGACGAGCGGCGAGCTCACGCCTTTCTAAATGGCCTCATTAACGGTTTTAATTTTCAAAGCTGCCGTCTTTTATCGGACGACACAAAAAGTCTGTTCGGCCACGTAGAGTCGGACTCACTTGACGTGGTTCTCGACGCCGAAGGTGACCTCGCAGCCGGGGAACACCTTGGCGGCGAGGACGGGCGAGATGCAGCAGAGGCCGATGGGTTTGCCCTTGCCGTGGAACGCCTGCAGCGCCGCCTTCACCTCCTCGTTGACGGAGCAGTCCTTCCCCTGCACCGCCCACGTGCACAGGTTCTTCGCCGCCCCGAAACCACCTGCAAGAAACACAGAAAAACCATGTGATGAGTCAGGAATATTCAGGGATCAGGGTGGGGAGTCCTCGTGAGGGAGCGGACTACTACCTGGGAATATAAGGGCGTCGTGGTCCGCGACGCTGAGCTTAGACAGGTCCTGGATGTTCCCACGGGCCAGCCTGGCGCTCTCCACCAGAACGCTCCTCTTCTCCTCCGACGGCTCGCCCTTCAGGTGGTTCACCACGTGTATCTGGTCCACGTCGGGGGCGAACATGCTCACCTGCACCGGTAGAGCGAATTCATCGCCAAAACACCCGTCACAAGTTCCTCCAACGGGATGTTTGAAGCCTCGTTACCTTCAACTGATTGTACGTAACTCTTAAAATGCACTTATTAGTCGTGTTTGAGGGAAAATCCTGCCAAAATTAAGATATTGTCCTGATTAAAACTCGCAAAATGGCATTAAAACCTCCTGAAATCACTTTACGTTTATTTAAGAAACATCACAACGCTGATAAGACACAGCTTTAATTAGTGACTTTTATTTGGTGACTTTTTTCAACATACTATACTATACTTTACTTTTTCGTAACTTTTTTTGGTCATAATTTTTTCGGGACGTTTTTTCGACAAACTATACTATTTTAGTGATTATTGATGATTATCGGGATAATATCGTGAATTGCAATAATTTTGGCCGCATGGCTTCCACAATTTACTTATTCATTTTTTTTAAATGTTAAATCCCGATCCGATATAAAATCGTTTATGGTATAGTGGATGAGTTTGACCACACGCGCGCACACACATTACGTCACACACTTAACTCCACTAACAAGCTCGTCTCCGACTTACAGTCGCACCTCCTCGGCTCAGGTGCACCAGCACCGCGGACGCCTCGTGGATCTCGCTGCCGTCGTAGACTCCGCAGCCCGCGAGCACCACGGCCACGCGCTTCCCCATCTGCGTCGCTTGGTAACGTGCGTGTAGTTTGTTCACGGTCCTGAGGGTCAGTGCGTTGCGACCACAGCGGTGCAGCAGGGTGAACAGCATGGCGGACTGTCAGCGGAGAGGACGGCCCCCTTTCCCCTCGACGTCTTCTTCTGCTGCTTCAGCGCGACCCGACGGGTTCCCGGCGCTCCGGCGCCATCTAGTGGTTGCATTTACATTTACATGTAGGTCATTTAGCAGACGCTTTTGTCCAAAGCGACTTACAATAAGTACATTTGTCAAAAGAAGGAAACAAAGAAACCACAACGTATCATTTCTGATAAAGTAAAGTGAATAAGTAAAGTAAGAGCTAAAAATAGAACAAGTGTTAGGTCCTCATCTGAGTAAAGTAGTACTTCAAGAGCAACAGTGCTAAGATCAGAGTGCGATAGGTAAGGGTTCTTTTTGTTTTTGTTTTTTTGTTTTTTTTGGGGGGGGGGGGGGTGTCGAGGGAGGGTGCTAGTGGGTCATGCTATGTAGAGTCAAGGTGAAGTCTGAACAGGTGAGTCTTGAGCCTTTTTCGGAAGATGGCAGTGACTCTGCTGTCCTGACATTAGTCAGGAGTTCGTTCCACCACTGAGGTCCAGAACGGAGAAGAGTCTGGACTTTGCTGAGCGACATTTGTTTGATTTCAGCGATGGTGGTACCAGCCGGCCAGCTGAAGTAGAGGAGCGAAGAGCTCGCTTCGGGGCATGAGGTTTGACCAGTGTTTGAAGGTAGATGGTGCCGTTCCATTGATGTTTGAACCTGAGAACTGCTGGTTGAGACGAGGGGACGCTGAAGCCCCTTCTTTTACAGTTTAGTTCGTTTTAACATCGTTTCACTGACTGTTGTGTTTCTTAAATCTGTTATCTGTCAAATAAATGTTCCAATTATACTATATTATGATTTCCTTTGGGATTTCTTACGACATACTATATTTTGACTGTTTTCATGACTTCTTTTGAAATACTATATTTTGACTTTTTTCATGTCTTTTTTCCGACATACTATATTTTGACTTTTTTCATTACTTTTTTTCAACATACTATATTTTTACTTTTTTCATGACTTTTTTCCGACATACTATATTTTGACTTTTTTCATTACTTTTTTTCAACATACTATATTTTGACTTTTTCATTACTCTTTTTCAACATACTATATTTTGACTTTTTTCGTGACTTTTTTCGACGTACTCTATTTTGACTTTTTTCATGTCTTTTTTCCGACATACTATATTTTGACTTTTTTCAAGTCTTTTTTCCGACAAACTATATTTTTACTTTTTTCGTAACTTTTTTTCGCATACTATATTTTGACTTTTTTCATTACTTTTTTCGACGTACTATATTTTTACTTTTTTCATGTCTTTTTTCCGACGTACTATATTTGGACTTTTTTCATTCCTTTTTTTAACATACTATATTTTTACTTTTTTCGTGACTTTTTTCCGACAAACTATATTTTTACTTTTTTCGTAACTTTTTTTCGCAAACTATATTTTGACTTTCTTCATGTTTTTTATCCAACATACTATATTTTGACTTTTTTCATGTCTTTTTTCCGACAAACTATATTTTTACTTTTTTCGTAACTTTTTTTCGCAAACTATATTTTGACTTTTTCATTACTTTTTTTCAACATACTATATTTTGACTTTTTTCATGTCTTTTTTCCGACAAACTATATTTTTACTTTTTTCGTAACTTTTTTTCGCAAACTATATTTTGACTTTTTCATTACTTTTTTTCAACATACTATATTTTGACTTTTTTCATGTCTTTTTTCCGACATACTAAATTTTGACTTTTTTCAAGACTTTTTTTTAAATACTATATTTTGACTTTTTTCATTACTTTTTCGACGTACTATATTTGGACTTTTTTCATGACTTTTTTCCGACATACTATATTTTGACTTTTTTCGTGACTTTTTTTCGCAAACTATAATTTGACTTTTTTCATGACTTTTTTCAACATACTATATTTTGACTTTTTCATTACTTTTTTTCAACATATTATATTTTTACTTTTTTCATGTCTTTTTTCCGACAAACTATATTTTTACTTTTTTCGTAACTTTTTTTCGCAAACTATATTTTGACTTTTTTCATGACTTTTTTCAACATACTATATTTTGACTTTTTCATTACTTTTTTTCAACATACTATATTTTGACTTTTTTCATGTCTTTTTTCCGACATACTATATTTTGACTTTTTTCAAGACTTTTTTCCGACATACTAAATTTTGACTTTTTTCAAGACTTTTTTTTAAATACTATATTTTGACTTTTTTCATTACTTTTTCGACGTACTATATTTTGACTTTTTTCATGACTTTTTTCCGACGTACTATATTTGGACTTTTTTCATGACTTTTTTTAACATACTATATTTTTACTTTTTTCGTGACTTTTTTCCGACAAACTATATTTTTACATTTTTCGTAACTTTTTTTCGCAAACTATATCTGACTTTTTTCATGACTTTTTTCAACATACTATATTTTGACTTTTTCATTACTTTTTTTCAACATACTATATTTTGACTTTTTTCATGTCTTTTTTCCGACATACTATATTTTGACTTTTTTCAAGACTTTTTTCCGACATACTAAATTTTGACTTTTTTCAAGACTTTTTTTTAAATACTATATTTTGACTTTTTTCATTACTTTTTCGACGTACTATATTTTGACTTTTTTCATGACTTTTTTTCCGACATACTATATTTTGACTTTTTTCGTGACTTTTTTTGAAATACTATATTTTGACTTTTTTCATTACTTTTTTCGACGTACTATATTTTTACTTTTTTCATGTCTTTTTTCCGACGTACTATATTTGGACTTTTTTCATTACTTTTTTTAACATACTATATTTTTACTTTTTTCGTGACTTTTTTCCGACAAACTATATTTTTACTTTTTTCGTAACTTTTTTTCGCAAACTATATTTTGACTTTTTTTATGTCTTTTATCCAAAATACTATATTTTGACCTTTTTCATGTCTTTTTTCCGACAAACTATATTTTTACTTTTTTCGTAACTTTTTTTCGCAAACTATATTTTGACTTTTTCATTACTTTTTTTCAACATACTATATTTTGACTTTTTTCATGTCTTTTTTCCGACATACTATATCTTGACTTTTTTCAAGACTTTTTTCCGACATACTAAATTTTGACTTTTTTCAAGACTTTTTTTTAAATACTATATTTTGACTTTTTTCATTACTTTTTCGACGTACTATATTTTGACTTTTTTCATGACTTTTTTCCGACATACTATATTTTGACTTTTTTCGTGACTTTTTTTGAAATACTATATTTGGACTTTTTTCATTACTTTTTCGACGTACTATATTTTGACTTTTTTCATGACTTTTTTCCGACATACTATATTTTGACTTTTTTCATGACTTTTTTTGAAATACTATATTTGGACTTTTTTCATGACTTTTTTTAACATACTATATTTTGACTTTTTTCGTGACTTTTTTCCGACAAACTATATTTTTACTTTTTTCGTAACTTTTTTTCGCAAACTATATTTTGACTTTTTCATTACTTTTTTTCAACATACTATATTTTGACTTTTTTCATGTCTTTTTTCCGACATACTAAATTTTGACTTTTTTCAAGACTTTTTTTTAAATACTATATTTTGACTTTTTTCATTACTTTTTCGACGTACTATATTTTGACTTTTTTCAAGACTTTTTTCCGACATACTAAATTTTGACTTTTTTCAAGACTTTTTTTTAAATACTATATTTTGACTTTTTTCATTACTTTTTCGACGTACTATATTTTGACTTTTTTCATGACTTTTTTCCGACGTACTATATTTGGACTTTTTTCATGACTTTTTTTAACATACTATATTTTTACTTTTTTTTCGTAACTTTTTTTCGCAAACTATATTTTGACTTTTTCATTACTTTTTTTCAACATACTATATTTTGACTTTTTTCATGTCTTTTTTCCGACATACTATATTTTGACTTTTTTCAAGACTTTTTTCCGACATACTAAATTTTGACTTTTTTCAAGACTTTTTTTTAAATACTATATTTTGACTTTTTTCATTACTTTTTCGACGTACTATATTTTGACTTTTTTCATGACTTTTTTCCGACGTACTATATTTGGACTTTTTTCATGACTTTTTTTAACATACTATATTTTTACTTTTTTCGTGACTTTTTTCCGACAAACTATATTTTTACATTTTTCGTAACTTTTTTTGAAATACTATATTTGGACTTTTTTCATGACTTTTTTCAACATACTATATTTTGACTTTTTCATTACTTTTTTTCAACATACTATATTTTGACTTTTTTCATGTCTTTTTTCCGACATACTATATTTTGACTTTTTTCAAGACTTTTTTCCGACATACTAAATTTTGACTTTTTTCAAGACTTTTTTCAAATACTATATTTTGACTTTTTTCATTACTTTTTCGACGTACTATATTTTGACTTTTTTCATGACTTTTTTCCGACATACTATATTTTGACTTTTTTCGTGACTTTTTTTAAATACTATATTTTGACTTTTTTCATGACTTCTTTTCGACGTACTATATTTTGACTTTTTTTAAAATACTATATTTTGACTTTTTTCATGACTTTTTTTCCGGCGTACTATATTTTGACTTTTTTCGTGACTTTTTTCCGACGTACTATATTTTGACTTTTTTCGTGACTTTTTTCCGACATACTATATTTTGACTTTTTTCGTGACTTTTTTCAAAATACTATATTTTGACTTTTTTCATTACATTTTTCCGACGTACTATATTTGACTTTTTTCGTGACTTTTTTCCGACGTGCTATATTTGGACTTTTTTCATTACTGTTTTTCAACAAACTATACTTTGACTTTTTTCATTACTTTTTTTTTTACATACTATACTTGACCTTTTTTCATTATTTTTTTTTACATACTATATTTTGACTTTTTTCATTACTTTTTTTCGACATACTATATTTTGACTTTTTTCGTGACTTTTTTTCAACATCTATATTTTGACTTTTTTCGTGACTTTTTTTCAACATACTATATTTTGACATTTTTCATGACTTTTTTAGACTTACTATATTTTGACATTTTTCATGACTTTTTCCGACATACTATATTTTGACGTCTTTCATGACTATTTTCAACTTACTATATTTTGACTTTTTTTTATGACTTTTTTTCGACTTACTATGATTTCACTTTTTCATGACCTCTTATTGACATAAATCATTAAAAAAATATTCTCGTGATATATTTTGAAAACTACCGGAACAGCTTTAGTCTTCCTGTGTTGAAAAATCGCGCATGCGTGTTTCAACAATGGAGTCACGTGCGGCCGGCCAAAAACAAACCAACAGATCAATAAAACATGCAGATAAAAACATATTTGAATATTAATCGTTGATTGTATTTCTTTATATACCGGTGTGTATTTATATGGAAACTTATTTGCACATTGCTTTCGCCGATAACTCCCGTCATGTGATTTCGTATCAACAAAACCACGTGACCGTTAATAAGGAAGTGCCTTCAGAGGGGAGAGGATCATGGCGACGTCTTCTCCGGAACTTCTTCTTTTTGTTTGGATTTAGTTTTTTCGCGGCTCCACCATGAGGACGCACGCGGAGGCCGCTGTGTGTCTCGCGCTGCTCCCGTTGCTCGGCGTCGTCGCCCCGGTGAGGACCGGCGGGCAGCAGCGGTGGCCCGTTCCCTACAGGTAGGCAGACGGCTCCTTCCCGCCTCGCGCTCCTCCTGCTCGGGCGCGTGACCGACAGACAACAGGCCAGTAAACGTCACCACCGACCGAGTCTTAAATTTGTTCACGAATCGGTGTAAAAAGTTGACTTTTTAGCTGATCTGAAGTCAGTTTTACCGAGTTACGGCTGGTGCGTTCACGTGACTTTGGAAACTTTGGACTTTACAACACTTATTGAAACTATTGAGTTTTCAACTTTGTGCTACTTTTTTTCTCTCCTCATTCCTGCTTAATAATACTTTACAGTTATTTGACAGCTTTACTTACTAGTTTCATGATTCAGAATAAAAACACAAAGCACAAATAATTTATATTATTATATCAATAATATATTATCGATCCCCGATGGGACGATTTGAAATCACGATTATCCTAGGAAAATAATTCAGGATATTATCCCGATAATCATCAAAATATGCTTAAACCTCTAAACATGGCAGTAAAACAACCTGGAAACACTTTACATTTACTTAACAAAACAATATTTTTATTGCTTCATAAATTAGACATTTAATGAAAAACAATGAAATAATCTTAATTAATATGATCATTAATCATAGCCTATATATATAAAAGTATATAAGCTATCCAGCATATAAATGAATATTTAATAGTAGGCTATATAATCTAGCCCCACGCTTTGCAGCTACATTAAGAGACGTCCATACTAACGCATCAATAATCAATAATCAACAGGCGGTTTGATCGGCGGCCGGCGGCGGACTCCTACTGCGAAGCTCTCTTCCCGTTCTGTCCCACCGGAGACCGGGACGGGCGCGTTCCCGACATGAAAGACAGTGACGTCATCTCCGTCTACCGGCTGCAGACCCCGGTGTGGGAGTTCAAGTACGGAGATTTGTTGGGGAAATGTGTAAGTTGCTAACATTTACAAAGATGTTATGCATTCAGAATTAAATATCTCACACATAATATAATTAGAAACACTAATTCATGTTAATAATAATAATAATAATAATAATAATAAACATTATTTGTTGAAAACTTACAAAACATGAATGAAACATAAATAAAAGCAACACAACAAATTTAACAGTAAAAGTAAAATATTTTACTACGAGTGATTAATTGAACTTGAAAATCTAATAAAAATGTGTGGCTATAGTTAAAAATAAAATGAGTCACTAAAAACAGATTTAAATTGAGTTTAATTACATGAACTCTTAATAAAGCTGCTAAAAGGCTGATTTAGTCGGTGACAACCACTGGAAGTGACTCCACCCGATGTGTTGTTTCTCGGCAGCACATCATGCACGACGCCGTCGGCTTCAGCAGTGCAGACTCGGGGGCCAACTACACCATGGAGTGGTACGAGCTGTTCCAGCTGGGAAACTGCACCTTCCCTCACCTGCGGCCCGACGACGACGCCCCGTTCTGGTGCAACCAGGGCGCCGCCTGCTTCTTCCCCGGCATCGACGACCTGCACTGGTCGCAGAACGGCACCTTGGAGAAGATCGGAGAGCTGACGGGTGAGACTTCACTTCTATTTGCTCACAGGGGTCAGAAGAACAAATTAAGTGTAACATGAGCTTGTAGAGTCGTGCTCCGACATCCACAAATCACAAATAGTCCTAAAGTTGCATTTATGAACCACACATTTGCTCTTGGAGACATTTGTCTTCATTATTTTGCTATTTGTTTTGAGTCGGTCCCACAAAACGTGTGATATGTTTTTATGCTTATTTATTTTCTATTTTATGTAAGCACTCTGAGATTCACTGGATGAAAAGTGCACTACAAATACAGTTATTATTATTATTATTTATTATTATTATTATTAACATCTCACTGGTGCTGTAAAAACTCAGAGCTGAAAATAGTCCCCATCTATTTATTCCTGTCTGAGTGACGTTTTTTAAACACTTTTAAACAATATCATTTTCTTACATTTTTAGTGACCTCACTACCCGAACACAATGGGCCTCATTTATCAAACGAACGTACGACCGAAAACCGTGCGTACGACCATTTCCACGCAAACTTCGGCATTTATCAATTTGGACGTAAGCGGAAGCTGCGATCAGATCTCACGTCAGGTCGGAGCTTGTGTACGCAAATTCGAGTCTGTGGATTTGCGGTGCAGCACAACAAAATCTGGCGTAAAATAATGAACAAACCTCAGCTGTCATTAAGCATAAGCAGTCACATATTTAGAACAGATCAAAACGGATTATTAAAACGAAAACATTTCTTTTAAAGCCCATGTTTTTACTGATACCACTTTCAAAAAATTAAACAATGGGATAAATAGCCTAAGATGACAACTAATTATTACACATTAAAATGTGAAAGAATCATAAATACAAGCAGAAATGTGTGTTTGCAAATTAACTAAAGGCAAAAATGTGTAATTGTTTTTGTTTTTGTCCGATGGGTGTGACAGAACTGGAACAAAAATGAAAGCACCTGTTGAGATAATCATCGTTCCACTGTGGTTGGTCAGATGTTAATTCATTCCCCTATTTAAACAGATGCTTTGACAGTTATCAAGTCTTGATGATGGCAGACTTGCTTATTTTGGAGGAACAATACGCGCGTGTCAGACGTGAGCGCGTTTTCAGGGACCGCAGGGATCTCTGTGTCACCTCCACCACTTATGCCACAGATCGACTCCGACCCAATTAAGGAGGCAATTTTTTCCTCCGTCCCCGTCAAGATCAGGCTGGAGTCTGTTTGGCCTCCTCCAGTCTGCCTGATGCTGCAATGTTTAAACGCAGCAACGCGTTTCTTGGTGGCCAGCTTCATATCCGACCATTTTTTCTTGACCTAAATGTAAAGAATTGTTTTGATCAGTTAGCAGACATAAGCTTTTAGGCTGCGGATGAAAAGATTCATTTAAGTCGTTAGGCATGGGTTAAGTTATTGAAATTATATTCAAACCTCAGCTGGAGTCCGTTCCTCTACGGCAACGCTGTTGACTGCCTCCGTTATCTTTTTCCAGACTGCGTTTTTGTGAGCCCCTTTTATGCCACCCTTCAGGCTGCCAAAAAGCACTGTCTTGTTGTGTTCCACCTCCGATGTCAGGATGCCGATCTCCGTGTCAGAAAAGTTTCTTTTCTTACCCATGTTTCGTCTCTCCATGTTTGACCTCAGTGGGCGAGGCCTCCGAAACAGGAATATTTATGGGCGTAACATGTTAATGACGATCGAATTCAGCCGCCGCATTTATCAAGGCCCGCTCATTCGTACGCTGAGATTGGTCAGATACGAACGTTTCATAAATCGCACGTGTGTCCTGTCGTAAGACCAAATCTGCGCTCAGATCTGCGCCCGTTTTCACGCAAGATTGATAAATGAGGCCCATTGTCTTTTAATGGGATTTATTGAAAAATGAAATTTTTATATTAGTCCAGATAGTTTCTGGCTGTTTAATGACTGCTAATATTAGAAATAATCTGCCTTTTAAAAAAAAAGTATATTCTTTTCTATATTTTCTTTTCTATATCTATATTCAGCCACAAAAAGTTGCTTTTATATCTGAGTGATCCTCCTTTCTTGTGGTCGTACAGCTTTAATGAATGTTTTGCGTTTTAGAATTAAAATAATATTTTTTTGGAGGTGGTGGTTCTCCCTCTGGTGGACGTTTCTGATAATAAAACCCTTCTCTCTCCGTCCAGGGAGCCAGTTCAACAACATGGCCCGGTGGGTCCAGGACGACAACGAGACCGGGATCTACTATGAGACGTGGACTGCCCGCTCTGACCCCGGCCCCAACGCCACGGTGTGGTTCGAGTCCTACGACTGCTCCCAGTTCGTCCACCGGACGTACCGCAAGCTGACGGAGCTGGGAGCCAAACTGTCCAGCAGGTCTCAGACCAACTACACCAAGATCTACCTGTACAGCGGCGAGCCCCGTTACCTCGGCAACGACAGCGCCATATTCGGGCAGCCCGCCCTGAAGAACCTGGCGACAGACATCCGCAAATTCTACCACACGTTCAGACCGCACCAGTCGTTTGTGGACTTTGCCGTCAGCCTGCTGGAGGCGTACAAGAAGGTGGTGTTGGACAAGAGCTTCTACTTCTACTACAACTTTGAGTACTGGCTTCTGCCCATGAAGCCGCCGTATGTGAGGATCACGTACGAAGAGGTGCCTTTGCCTTAACGTCAAACACCTTATTGCCCAAAAGGGTATTAGCAATAAACAGAAAATCAGCAAAACTTTTTGTATTAATTTGAAACCAGACTGTCTTCCTTGAATAATTACGATTATCAAAATAGGTTGTTCTTTTGCATTGTTTACATCCGTTTTCTGGCTTGCGGTCTTCTTCCCTTGAACTTTGAATGCTCAGAAAAACATGGGACACTTGAACGTCTCCATCGACTGATGAAGATCAGGCCACGTGATCAAAAGCTCCAGAGCCACCACTAAATGTACCTGTTTTTTATCTGTCAAAGGAAAGCTGTACAAAGTGATTCTTTGTGTGTGAGACAAGAAATTAAAAATATATGATCTGTATTTTTCTTTTTCTTCTTTTATTTAAATATAACGACCCAATGTTGCAGTTTCAGGTTATTAATTTAAATTTTAAGCACATTTCCCTGCAGAGACGTTTGATTAACACAAAGTATCACAAGGTGCTTTTCCACCCACTGTATTTGATGCCTTTTAATATTTAAGCAGTATTTAATTCAGATTTGTGCAGGTTAACTATTGTGTGTATAAATAATATATATTTTTTCCAATTAACTGCCCTCATCTTGCCAAGTGTTTGTTGTATTTAACTCATTGTAATGATTGCAGCGTGGAAAAGAAATAATAAAATGAGATTGAAATAAAGAGTACATTCACAAGTTTTTATTACCGGTATAAGATCACATGTCCAAAACAGTCATTTTAATTTCAAACAGGTGACCAGTTAAGCAAAGTAGACCAAGCATTTGCTGTACAGAAGCAAAACTAACAACGTCATCACCAGTTTTCTCCTAAAAAAAGAAAACGTATTGTTGTATTTAAATCATTCAGCTGTAGTTTTACAATACAAGTCAATTCAGACGACAGGAAAAGTTGTTAAATTGAAACCGTGAGTTGAGAGCGGCTGTTTTAACGCGCCGCACAAAATGATGAAAAAGAAGCGTGGCGATATGTTGCTGTAGCGTCGGCGATAACGAGACCAGCGCTAATATAGACGGAGTTAAAACCGATAAACTTATCGACTTCCTGCAACAAGAGTCTCGGTTTGAGTCTACGAAACGTCTGATACGACAGAAGGAACGAAGCGCGACAGAAAAAACCTCAAATCTGCGTTTTCTGCATCGACCGACGAGCAGATTTGTCCTCTACGATTACTTTTTCCTTTTTATGAAAATACACATTTGTCAAATTCTCTTAACGACACTTTTAATTTCATCGTTATTCGGGTGACTTAACGGTTTCTGCAGATTTTGTTTATTTTCCATTAACCTGAGTAAACAAGCAAACTTGTTGAGCGTGTTGGTGAGATCATTTTAAAAAGCTTGTTGCCATGGCAACAAAGTCGTAGTGACGAGAGGAGGAAGTGCTGCTTGTCTGCCTGCTGGTTATAACGATTGCTTCTTTTGTTTAACTCAAAAAAAAAAAGAAAAGAAAAAGTAATTTACAAAAAGCAGTTATCCATGTCAATAAATTACACAGCTCATCTTGTCTAGTGATGTTGGTATGAAAAAGATCCATCTAGGAAAATGACGTTTTATAAAAGACACGAGCCGAAATAAAGAAATCGGTACATTTCTATTCATAATCAAACACACAGCGTTTTATATACAGATGCATTCGACTTCCTTCTTAAAGGAAAAAACGTTTGTTTCACTCATCTGACTTGCCAAATCTCTCTAGACTGAAGGAATGGGTGTTTGTGTTTTTGGACGGGAGCGCTAGCGGCGGAGACGGTGTGTTGTGATGACGAGTGAATCTGCTCGTTGTTTCCTGCTTCACGATGTGGCGACGACGACGACACGGACGAACGTGGGCGAACAGGAGGGCAGACATTCACGACACGGCTTAGAGCTTGGACAATTAGCAGAAGATACACATGAAACCTATTTTAGGGAATATAACTCACTCAATGCACCTGAGAGACACAAAGGGGGGCAAACAGCTGCAGACGAGCCTTCATCACGGAGCGATCTCACCCCGTTTCCACATCTGGATTCTACCACGCCGTCTGAGGGCCATCTGGATTTTTTATTTTCTCAATTTTCCATATAAAAGTTGCACAAAAGACGTTTTTTTTTTAGATTTAAGTGGTAAATTTCCAAGAAAAACAAAACTTGAACGTCTCTTCAAAATCACCAGTAAAAATCACCAGTATTTCCTTAATGGCTAAATCCAATTGCAAAGTATATTTTGACGAGCTTTCTCACAAATGTATGACTTTATAATCACGTAATTTTTTTTGTTTTTTCACGTTTTTCTCTCAAATATCTGTTTACTCATATATTTGAGATTTTTTTGTGACTTTTTTCTCCTAAATTTACCACTTAGAAAATATCTTCTTTCTCGTAAATGTACGACTTTTATCTCTCCCCCGTCTACGTTAAATTATTTTTACCTACAATGGCCCTCACACGCGTCGTAGGATTCAGACAGTTCTGTGCACAATCTATTATTTACATAGAAATATTTCTCTGTTTTTTATTAATAATTATAGCTTCGACACATCATGCCCACCTGGTGCAGCGCAAATAATCAGGTCCAACTGGTACAAATTGGAGCATTTATGAAGATTGTTTCCTTGCTTTCATTCGGGCATCACTCTTAGACCATCATTTGGTTTTTCACATAAGGTGCTTAAGGAAATCTAGTCTGTACATAAAACCTTTAAAAACAAAATGAATTCATCAAGGCGACTGAAGGAGAAGTAAAACCTGCCCATGACTTGAACCTTCACGTCACAAAGACAGACTTATGTACACACACCTTCCTTCCTCTCAGTTTAAACTCGGAGAAAAAGCCAGCTGTCCTCGACATTACCGCTGCTCGTTAGGATTAAATTGGTTTAAAACGGAGGTGTGGCACCCAGCCGCTCTCCTGCAAAATTAAATTAAGTGTCGCCTCCTCAACTACGCCAAACAGCCTCGGTCACATGCTATGTACAGATAACATGGCAGCCATTTGGAAACCTCTAATGCCGTATTTTACTGCTATCTCAGACTGGATTTAAGTAGGCCAAGTGGTATTGTAACGACATGCAACTGTGCACCTAATCTCCCCAAATTACTCCACAACACACACACACACACACACACACACACTCACGCACACTATCATAACGAGGCGTTCATGTCCGTATAACTTAATTTGCAGTTATAAAAACGTGTTTTTTGCCACCTACTCTGGTCCGGTGCTGATTGTTGAGTGTGAAGAAGCCGGCCCGGTGAGTTCTGTCTCCAGATTAGGCAAAGCAGGATTCCAGTCGATTTTGAAGCTACCAGTCAGAGATTTTTTTGTGTTTGCATGACATGATGACGCTGCGTGGCGACCGGGTGCCACGTTCGATCCCTGCGCTGCATCGGCGAGTATTTAAAGGCTTTTTCTTTGCAAACATGGGAGGCCATGAACGTTCCACGCCGCACACCAGACACGCTGCACTCTAACTGAGCGCCGCCTCTTCGGCGTCGCTCTACCAGGTGGGCATCACGTCTGGGAACCAGACCCGGCCCAGGTGCTTCGAGACCTCCCAGTGGATCTCATCCAGGGTGTACTTGTGGTCTGGAATCAGCACCTCCTCCATGATGGACAGCTGGGAGAGCCGCCGGCCGCACATCTTGACGAACTCCACGAACGCGCTGCAGGAGACCTCGCACTCGCCCAGGCCGATGGCGGACAGCTGGGTGCAGTGCTTGGCGATGCGGATCAGCTCCTCGTCCAGGGGGCGCAGGCCGTTGGCGCACACCACCAACTCCACCAGGCGGGGGCAGTGGAGGCCGACGCGGCCCAAGACCTCCTTGCTGACGGAGCGGCCGAAGTAGAGGTGCGTGACGGGGGTCCCCTCGTTGAAGAAGGGGCCGAACTCGTCCTCGTAGAGGAAGAAGTACATGACCAGGTTGAATTTGGGCGAGTGCCGCACCATGGCGTCCCAGCTGCTCTTCTTGATGGTGTGGAAGTGCTGGCCGGGGTTCTCACTCACCACGTCGATGCGCAAATGTTCCAGGTGGACGTGTTTCTCCGAGCTGAGGGCCAGCAGGAGTTCGTCGCTCAAGAGGTGGTAGTTCAACGCCAGCTCCCTCAGGCCGTGACACTGGTCGGCCACACACAGGATCCCTGCAGACACGGAGGGATTCATGTTTAAACTCAGCTCATCATGACGTATACATATCTGGGAAAGTAATGTTGAAGACAAGCCTGTGACCACATATTAGGTTATTGTAGGTACAATTTAAAAAAATTAAAAAAGGTACAGTTAGGGTATGTGGGTAATATTCAGAGATATATTCCTGTTTTCTGAGATTAAAGTCATACGTTTATGAGAAAAAAGCCGTAGATACACCAGCCATCTGAATGTCGTTGCACTCAAACTATAGTCATTATGGTAAGTAGGGATCGACCGATTTATCGGCCGGCCGATATTATCGGCCGATTTTGACGTTTTTTGAACGTATCGGTATCGGCTGATGCGGACTGCTGTTTAGGTCGATCGTTTTTCCCGGCATTTACAGTCAGGCGCCGCAGGCAGCTGCGTGTTGCTTGGTAACGCTGACACAAGCCCGGACATTCCCCTCCCCCGCAGTAGTGAGAGCATGGTCTTCAAAACAAAGGTGAGTTTTAAACTTTCTTTAACTGTTTAGCTGAGCTGAAATGTTGCCTTGTGCTTTGAAAGTGGAAACACTCAATGTCAAAAACATGCTCCGTTACGCTTGAAACTATGATAAAACCAAGGCTCTCAAGTGTTTTACTGAGTTCAGAGTGGGATTTTGGCTGAGGCTGCGGCGTCAGCGGGGAGGAGGGGAGGGGGGGTTTGGCGAGTGATCGGCGAGCAGTCTGGGATCCTGGACGTACTGCAGTCGGGGTGAGAGAGAAATCCGACCGGTACCCGCTGCATTTACACCGTGTCATCATCCATGGCCGTAATAAACACTATTACTGCTTTGTACATGTTGTGGAAGTCCCGGACACATCGGGAAACTAAACGCCGTCCTGTTTACTTTTACCGGAGCGGGACGTTCCCATTCATTGTCTATGTAAGAAGCCGTGCATGCCGTCGCGGCGAGTGTCGAGAGACGCCGCCGCCTCCTCCCGCAAGCTCTCGATAATCTTTTAAACTGAGCGTTGTCGATCTAAATAAAATAAATAATAAAGACAGATTCAGCAACTGCATAGCTTATTTATTTATTTATTATAAACACGTTTCAGTGAACTATTTTCGTAAAATAAGAGGGAGGTGGGAGGCTGCGAGGGGAGAACGATACGAGCTCGGAGGAGCACAGAGGGGAGGGGCGTGTGTGTGTGTCCGTGTCCCACTCGATGACGCGCGCGCGCACGCACAAGCACACACGCGTCCCACAGCCATATATGAGCTGACTGAAGGAGAGCCTTAACTCTGAGAGAATGTTTTTATACTTTGTTGATGGCAGTCTTAACTTACAAATCAAGCATTTTATTTCTATGGCTATTTTCAGGTTTATTGTTTTCGTTAATTATTAAAATGTGTTGACAAAGCAAAAGTAATTTAGTGATCTGATTATATCTTTTTCATAATATGTCAGCAAGCAATGCATCAAGACTGTGTTGTAGATGTGGAAGCCTTTCCCCCTTGCAAAGTTAACCATATGTTAACCATAATGTGGGTGATATGAATGTAAGATGATTGCACCAGACATTGACACTGATGTGTGCTTTTGTTTATTCTTTTTAAAGAAATGGCAGAGACTCAGAAAACCAATCCAGTGTGGCAGCATTTCAGCGAGACGACTCCTGCAGCACTGGCTGACACTTTTTCAGCACTTCACTTGTTCTACCTCACCTGTTGTTAATATAAATATTGTTAATCTACTACTTGTTCTTGTTCTACCTCACCTTTTTTAAGTTCAATAAATATTCCTTTTTAAATTGAGACTCGTAACATTTGTTATCAGTGTAATTTTTAACATGTTAATTGAGGGAGCATACTAGTATCGGCTCCAAATATCGGCTCAAGAAAATCGGCAGGCCGTATCGGTCATCGGCCAAGACTGATGATCAAAAAATCTGTATCGGCATCGGCCCTAAAAAATCCATATCAGTCGATCCCTAATGGTAAGGTCCTGAAAGATACATAACAAGGTTTCTTTCATGGTCTTTCTGTGTTCTCTCAAGAGCATAAATAAATACTCATGTTGTAGAAGCAACAGGAAAGTAGAGACGAACATCTGAAGACGTTACTGCCAACCCTGCGTTGCCATAGTTACACTGATGCTTTCACGGTACCCAACTGTGGCTGTCAGAGTGAAGGGAACCGATGCAGAAAAGGCAGAGAACATAGAACTGCTTGTGTTGAACCCCAGATTGGGTGACCCGGATAGGAGGATGTGGATGGATGGAAAGTCCACCACAATATAATGCATTTAGCACACGGCGGCTCACATTACAGCAGCGGTGACCGGTGGCGTCTGTGGTGTGATGAGGTCCATCCAGCTCAAAACAAAGACGCTGTCATTCCTTAAACGCAAACTTCTCAGAAGCACGGTTTTACTCTCCACTATTAATCTCACGTTTCTTTTCTCAGAATATTACACGCAGCTCCCTCAGTTTGTTTTTTAACCCACGACGGCTCTAATATACATTTGTATGAGCCTGATGTTGCCTCACACATAAAACAATGATCCCAGTCTCCTCCACACAGGGAGGCATACAGCCCTTTAAAAAACGCTGGTCCTCAGCAACACAAAAGCTCCACTATATTTGCCAGGCAAGTTCCCGTCGAATCAGCTGTGATTATTAAAGCTAGTAATTAAAACGGTTCCAGGAAAAGCAGCAGAAACAGGATACAGTTCATTCATGATGCATCATGTGACGTAGACGAGGAAATTACAGGCTCTGAATAAACCACCGGACTGAAAACACTTGTAGCCTTGTGATGAAGGAAATCAAAAACATATGACTGAAAGTGCAACACGGGCTTGGCTTGACATGATTTTGGCTTTGCCCAACAAGCACAGTCAAAACACAAAGCGTCAGTGTACCTGCTGGGGAGACGTGAGGGCAGCTGCTCATCTTCAGCAGCTTCAGGGTGTCGCTGTTGTTGGCCACCAGCACCTTCAGGGACGGGTCGTCCACCGGCGTGTCGTCGATCTTCAGCGAAGACAGCGATTTGGAGTTGACGAACACCACGGTCAGAGCCGAGATGAAGTGAGACTGTGAAAGGACCCACAATTAGAATTAATCAGAATTCATCCACTATTTTCAGGGAGGCGATGCCCGCATTCTTTCCGGCGCCCGTGTAGACCAATCGTTTCCCCACACAGAGGCTTTACTTGTGCAGGCCGCCCAGGTAACAAAACATGAAAACCTCTATGAATGTCAAACCACTGCCATTATACAGACTAACAGCCTTTAGGGTTCCACACCTCAGTTTGTAAGAATAAAAGCAATTCATGTTAGCGATGCACTAGTTCCTGAATTATGCACATTTCAAGGTTTTTTTTTTCAATAGCTCACGCATTCCTGCAAGAATACTCCTGCTTTTCCACAATAAATTGATGCATAAAATGTGACCAGAATGCAGGAAATTGACTTTGCTTTTGTCTGGTTTTCCAGAGGTCACAGAACGAATCTCAAAGTGCACCAAGAAGAGACTAAATAAAACTTCTAAAATAAAATCCTCCGTCCTTGGAGGCCTTGGAAATAACAACATCGTCGCCCTCGGGCCACGCACGAGAACAGACTCTGCTTTTCAGTCCCGTCAACTCAGCTAAGAAGAGAATGCAAAAACTATCCTATCAAGCTACTATCAGGCTCACTGGCAGCTTTAAGGACACCACCATGAGCATGAAGGCCTCAGCAATGTACGATGGACTGAAAGAGTTAACCATAATGACAACAGTTCATTCCAGGGTTCCTCCACCTCCTCTAAAGTCAAATTCAAGCACTTTTCAAGCATTTCAAGGTGCATCTCCATGCTTTCCCAGCCCCTTCCAGCTGTGATAAACTCCATCTTTGTACCAATCCAATGGTCAGTATTCAGTCTACTTATTCTGTCACTTGTTCATCACATTAAATGAGATGTTATTGTCCTCTAAACAACCAACATGATGTTTGGAGACAGCTTTTTACAGAAGGACCACAAATGAAAGGAAAACTAATTCCACTAACAGATCCACAGAAATATAATCACCAACTATTTTCATCATCTGTTCATCATCAAAAGTCATTTTTCATAAAGAAATGTCAGGAAATGCTGTTTTCCGTCTCTGTTCTAATATATGTCATCACGTAGAACACACATTCATATGCCTTGTAAATCTGAGCCAGAAGCCTGGTGTTCGTGCTAATCGTACCTTTTGGACCTCCATGAAACTGGGCCTGGCTGTAGAAATGAGTCCCAAGGTCTTCAGAGAGCAATTCACCAACTGTGACAGGATGTCACATGCTGCTTCTGCAGACTCTGTACTACTGTCCACCTGGAGAGTAACAAGAAACATGAAATGTCACTTTGGAAACGTAAAATCAATTAAATCACATTTTAAAACAGACGGTCCCAAAAACCTGTAGACATTTAAAGCTGTATTGGTAAGTGTGATTAAAAACAACTTCCTGACAGTAGTTCATGGACAGATAATGTGTGAAATATCAGGTTCCTCCATCTCCAAATGCTTGTTTTCTTTAGGACAAGGTGGAATCTTGCAAATGCCGTCAGGAGACTTAAAGGAGGCAGAGGAACCGGATTCTTTCACAGATTAACTGACTCATGTTCTACTGTCTACATAGTGACACTTTGAGCAAATATGATCTAAAAAAGCTGCAGCTTTGAGCCCAGAATCAGGAGGCCAGCAGCTTCCCCAGCCTTACCTTGAAGCTGACGTACTGCAGGTGGTTGGAGTGCCTCTTGATGATCTGCTTGATGAGGTCCGGATGCGTGGCTTTCAGGTACGAGCTGGCCGGCTGGTTCAGCTCGAACTCGAAGCACCGCCACAGCTCGGGCATATGGAAAGCCTGGTTCCACCTGCGGCACACTTGAGAGGCGTAGGCTCGATCCAGCAGCGGAAGGTACTGGAAGAGGTGCAGCAGGAGCTCCTGAGGCAATCGTGCCCAGTTGCTGTTCGGTGACTCGTCGGCCTCTTCCACCGCCGCCGCCGCCGCCACCACCTCCGTCTCGGACTCCTCACACGTCTGTTTCCGCACCTTCTTGGAGGCCTCCGGCGGGCTCTCGCTGGGGGAGATGTTGCCGTCCTCCTCTCCTCCTTTAATCCGCTTCATCCTGGAGAAAAATAACAGTCCAGCAGAAACATTTAACTACCTCACAGCAATAATGTCAATAAAACATGTGCAACTGAATTGGATAACTGCATTTACAAACAATATATGATCACTTTCTACAATTCCAATACCTTGATTGATCCAAAACTCATTAAATCTGACACTCTAAAAGTTATTACACCTTAGATTGACATATCAACCTAAAGCAATAACATTATTGTTGTTACATGAACAGTTATGATGTTTTTAATGCCTGACAGCATTGATCAAAACATATTTAAAAAGGAGGTTAAATGTCCCTCTGGTTGTTACTTAGCATAACAGTTGATATAAGTTCATATTAATTCAATTGTATTTATGTCGTATCACAACAGAGGTTATCTCAGGACACTTTACACAATGAGCAGGACTAGAATACGCTCATGAATTTACAGCGTTAACACATTTTCAAAGTCCCAACATCACCTATTACTGCCATAATTATACTAATTAAATATACGTGCTTCCTAATTGACTACAACATCACGTGCCTGACACCTTTAGCTGCATGTCCACTTTGAAAATTCACAATAAGTGATGTTTACTGTACGAAGCAGAGTTATATCTGAGTGACGTGTGAAGTGACGCGTCTGTTTACAACATGACGTTAAGCTACATTAGCCGAAGGCCGAACTTAACCAGGTGGCGTTAGCTGTCAGTATATCGACGTCATTAAGACACGCAGCTGACGGGACAACTCACCTATAAAGTGTGACTACGTGGCGTTTTAATATAAACAATACAAACACAAAAAACACGAAGAAACTGCCGACGTGAACTGACACTGACAGCCTAGCTGGAAGCTAACGGTATAACGGCTTGGAGTTCTCGCCGATTTAAGCACATTCGTTGTCGATATCGACATCTAAATGTATATATATGCCCCTGATAAGTAATTACGTAGTAATTATTAATAGAAATACCCACTTCTTACTGAACAGCGGGTTATTTACCTGCTAATAATAGCCCGCATGCCCGCCCCCCTTCCTACCTTGTTTACAGCCAGCTAGCCTAACTAGCTGTTAGCACGTAAAAAAAAAAAGATCCGACGACTGACACTTGACACTTCAACCCGGGCTGGAAAAACTCATCCGCGCAGACCAAATCACAAACATTTGAGAACAAAAACGAAGCCGCTGGACGACGAAGAAGAAGATCTTTGAAACGGATGTTTTCCACCGACAGATTCCGCGAACCTCGGCTCGGTCGACTTAATTCCTTCGCGGGAGTTGCTTCCTTCGCCCCCCCTCCCGAATCTGAAATGGCGAAGCGTTGTTGTTGTGATGGCCGCGGTGCATCATGGGTAACACAATGCGAAATGGCTGTTGGTAAAGATGGTAGTGTTAGGAGAGATGACTCACCCCAGAGTCAGAAAAACGATCGTTTTTTCTTCTCGAAATTTCTAGATTATCACAAACAAAATACGGAAGACGATTTGGGCCAAGGGAAATTTTTTTCAATGACATAATTTTGACTTTTTTTCTCTTGGAATCCTGATTGAATTATTATTTATACGTAAGGCTGAAAATTAAATTTGTTTTATTTTCGCGGGGCATTACCGTTTTCTGTTATCCTCTTCGGTAAATGCACACCTCGCAACATTTTTATATCTTGATAATTTACACAAACCTTATTTTATTATGATATAAGGAATTGCATTGCATGGAAACCCATTTCTGCCAGTCAGAAAAAAAGAAACTTTCTCAAAATAATTACTTACTTGTAGTCGATGTAGATTTTGGTAAAAAAAAATATTTTTTTTATTAATTATAGATCGGCATCCAACGTTTTGGCGGCCATCGGTAGGTTGTTTTGGATTATGAAATATTATATTATATAATATAATATATAATACACATGACCCGGTTAAAATTACAGCCATATATAGCAGCATCACGGTAATCTCACCGTAAATGTCACCACTCATTAACGACACGCCGTATACTTTGTGAAACAGAGAACCTGGTTTATTACCGTTCAACTCCATCCACCACAGATATTACAGAGCAGATTCACAAGTATTAACCTTTTTTAATATATATATATATATATATATATATATATATATATATATATATATATATATATATATATATATATATATATATATAGCAGCTTCCCCCCCTCCCCCACACACACATACTCTGTTCCCCTGACCCCGGATACCCCTCCCCCCCTCCTTGCCTCCTACTAAGGGAAAAGCATTACAGGTGCACAATTTGGTGTGAAGACTGGACCCCTGGAATCATTCAGCTGTTGTCAGTCTCCCTTTGAGGTTTTTTTTTTTTTTATTACTGTAGGATTTTGGTACTTTTTGTTTAGTTTGAAAGGATTTTCATCCACCATCATTCACTGCAGGCACCAGGCTCCTTCTTCTTCCTCTTCTTCTCCATTTCCAGACAACAGAAAAGATCTGACATTTAGACGAGGGGAGGGGGGGGAATTACGACTGTCTACTGTATAAAAATGTACAGTGGCTTTATTGACATACATTCCATAGGTTAAACAGCTGCAAAATAGGAGGCACACCCAGTATTGCACTTCATTAAAAGTTCTGGCTCAAAACATAACCCAGAATATCAAACAAAAACTGAAGTGAAGAAGAGTAGCAACTTCGGAATACAGCTATTTTGAATAGTATCATTATATACAAGATTAGATAAATCGTACACTATTTTCCTCCCAAACATAATTATTCTTAACAGTCTCATCCACCTCTTTTTTTTTTATTTTAATTTGTCCGTCAACCCATGATGCACTTGACAGCGGAGAATACTGTACAAGATTACGAAAAAGTTTACATACAACAATATTTTAAATTTATAGTTAGGAAGCTGGAAATACGGCCTGTTTTTAATTTTCTTCTTCTCTCCCTCTCTCTTTTTTTTTAAAACCCACGCTGATCCACAGTTGCCTTTTAAGCAAATTTATTTCTTATTCAATGTTTAATCTTGTATTGTTACACTTCAGTGATCAGGAGGTGTGCGACGTCTATAGAAGCCGAGGGAATACAACGGCCGCATGCAAACACGTCACAGGATATTTTATTTTTTTCTTCTTTTTTTAAAATTCTATCGTCACCCCCGCCCTCCCCCCTCCCCTCCCCGTTCAGGTTACTCTGAATCCGAAGGAGCCAGAGCCCCGGATACTGATGTTGGTAAGAGAGCAGACCTGAGGACTCTCGGCGTCGGGCAGAAACATGGTCCAGCGTCCAGACTCGACAATGTCAGGAGCCGAGCTTCGCGGCCGAGCCTCGGCAGCAGCCGGGTATCACAGTAGACAAACTGGTTGTTCAGTAGGAGTCTTGTGTCGTTTAGAAGGTGTGGGCGTTTCTGCACACGCCGCAGCCCAGAGCAAACTCCTCCCCCGTCGGTGGGTGGACCACATGCAGCGGGCACTCGGTGCCCTCCAGCTGCTTGCCTTTGGGACCTGAGGCAGAGAAAGGATGATGACACTTTCCCGTCTTGGTATTTTCCATTAACTCAACATTCCCCCGGATCGGTGTGGTCCGACTCACCTGCAGGACAGTGGGGCAGCTCCTCCTTGGGGACGCTGGTCATCCTCTGGAAGTCGTCGTGGCAGGCGTTGCAGAAGTGCGTGGTGCCGAAGCAGAAGAAGACGGCCACGGAGCAGCAGTACCGGCATTTATACTCCAGGAAGTCCGTGCCGTGCTTGGAGCACATCTGAACAGGAAACATCAGGAGGAGAGGGATTTTAAAGAAGCAGTCGCACATTCTGGGGACAAACACGTTTATTCTATAAGCTGCTATATAAATAAAGTTTATTATTATATATAATATCCCGTAAAACCACAGCATTTTGTTTTTTGTATGCTTTAAACAAACCAGATGTAGTGCATTAATTTGTGAGCTTCAGAGGTGTTGCCAGGCTAGCAGTTTCCCTTCGTTTCCAGTCTTTGTGCTAAGCTAAGCTAATGGCCAGTTGATTTCCAGCATTACACGACGCATGTAAGTCTCTACTTCAATATTTGCCATCGGTATTGACTGTGGTCGCTGACCCACCTGAGCCCTGGAGACGTCTGAGCACGCTCCACAGATCAGCTCGCTGGGGTCGTAGTCGTCTCCTTGTCCGGCCTCCGCATCGCAGCGAGCCTCTCCCCCGAAGTAGGCCTGGGAGGAAGGACAACCATTACTTCTCAACCCCTAAACCTCATTCAACAAATAAAATAAAGACTACAGGTTAAATAGTACCTTCTTGCACTTGTAGCAGACATAGTATGCATATCTGTTCATGGCAAAGCCGGCGGGGTCGTTGTGGAATCGAGCTCCCGGGGTCGTGATGGCCTCGCTCTTGTGCAGACCCTCGTACTCCAGCCTCATCAGAGCCTTCCTCCTCACGTCTTCGTACAGCTCCTTGATGGGGTCCAGCAGGTCCTTGATCACCGAGTGGTTGATTTTGTTCTGGAGGCGAACAAACAGACACACGTTCATCATGGTAGAATCCACTCTGAGGTGTGGGGGGGGGTTGCTCTGTTGCCAGGGCGACGTCCTACCTTGCAGATGGGACACAGCATGAACCCAAACGTGATGCGGGGTCCGAGCCAGCGGTTCTCCAGGACGCGGCGGGTGCACTGCAGGTGGAACACGTGAGTGCAGTCGAGCTGAGAACAGAACAAGAGAGTCGATGAGGATGAGACCAAGTGGACCTCCTCCTCCTCCTCCTCTTCCTCCTCCTGACGGTGGTTTCTACACCTACCTGGACGGCCGGAGCGGCAGAGAGCGCCTCCGTGAAGCAGATCATACACATGTCGTCCGCGTCCTGCTTCAGACAGCCGGTGTTCTTGTCGCAGCCGTGCAGACACGGCAGGCAGGCCTCCTCGTTCTTCACCCCCCCACAGGGGTGTCCACAGGGGTGGGTCTTACTGCAGGCCAGCTTGGCGTACTCCTGGAGGAGACAACGGGAGGAAGGGGTGAGTGGAGGAACCACAGTACTTGTACTCTCTGGAGGACAGCAGCTCGTCTTTGTGTCAAAGTCACGAGTGAGACAGACGTGAGGTCACAGTGACCTTTGACCAGAAAATGATATTAGTTATAATACTATATATATTAATAGTAGGTTATTTATAAACCCCCCTATTCAGTACTAGGCTAAATAAATGAGAGCACGAGGAATCAAATAAAAATAACACATAAAACAGTGAAAAAATGGATAAAAATACAAACGAAAAAGGAAAATTAGGAAGGCCGTGAGTCCTCAGGTAAGCCAGACTTCCAGGTGAGGGATCGGGTCTCCTCGTTCAGTACCTGGCAGTCCGGGTCGGAGCAGACGCTGCCCACCGCCGACAGCTCGGTGCCGTTCCTCGTCCCACAGAAGCGGCAGGCGTCGGAGCTGCTGGACGCCGGTTTACCTGCAAACATGTTCACTTTTACCGTTAATGTAGTTACACAATTTAACTTGAATCCTCTCGCAAAATAAAAAAAGTGCAGCGACGTCTGCGGTCGCAGCTCTGTTGCTAGGTTACCTGTGTGCTCTCTGAACTCCACCATGGCCTTCATGGTCTTGGAGTCGGCCAGAGCCATGAGCCAGAAGAGCTTAGTCCTCCCGCAGCCTTCGTGGAGATCCACCTTGATGGCCTCCTCCTCCTCCTTAAACACCTGGAAGACAAGATCCAACAGATCAGGCTCCTCCTCCTGCATGGATGCTGATGGATGAACGCCATCCGGCGACACCAACCTGTCTCTGGTGAGAGCGCGTGCGGCGGTGCAGGTGGAGGAAGCGGTCGCAGTCGGTGCAGAGGTTCCCACACATGTTGCAGAGGATGATGGCCGCCGTCTCGCCGTCGTCGTGATTGTCGCACATGGGCTGCAGATAAGAGGAGGAGGAGAGGGGAATCAGTTGAATGAATCCGTCAGGGTGCTTTTACAAGAGTGCAGCTCCTTTTTCCTCTATCTACTCTCACCATCTGCTTCTGCTGTCCGTCTTTGCCCATCCAGCGTCCGGAGGACAGCCGGTCCACGTGGTCCTGGTCCAGCACGCACAGGGAAGCCAAGGCCAGCCAGAGCTGCAAGACCACGACATGAACAATTAATACCCAGCAGTCAGTAAACAGGCTGGAAAGACGTGATGACGCCGTGAGCTCGTACCCTGGTGGTGGCGATACAGCGGACGGGGGAGCGGTGCTCCTCCTCCATTTTGGTCAGGGCTATGATGGTCTCAGCGATCGCGTTTTTGGTGACTCTGGACCAACCGTCTGAAAGGTGGCCCTAAAAGAAACAAACCATCCAATCCATTAAAAAATGACATTTATGACAAAGATTAATTTAAAGGGACAGTTCACCCCCAAATCAAAAATACATGTTTACCTTTCACCTTCTTTTTAGAGTCTAGATTGTTGTGATGTGAGATATTAGCTGTGGAAGTGTCTTCACTCGACTTTCGGTTCTTCTATTTGCTTTGTTTGTTTTTCTATCCTAATGTACAGGTTATTATTCCATCCGCCTGCCCAGTAAGGACTACAGATGGAAAATAGCAATAAGCTACAACCTGGCATAATGCATCTTTGTTGTGTAATATTAATATCTTATTGTGCATTGTCCCTTTCTTGACATAATTACAATTACAAATTACTAGATTAACTTAATCAATAATCAGTTTCATGTATGAACTATGGTTAAAAGACAATAGTTCCCATTTGATGTACATGATTTAAGTTGAGAGAGTTGAGTTTTTTGTAACACCTCAAACCACAACAATCCAGATGGATAAACAGCAGCATGTGAGAGGAAAGAGGAGAACTTACAGCTGCCATGTCTTTAACCAGCTTGATGATGATCTCTGCTATCTGAGGAGGAGTGGAGCCTTTCATCCACCAGTGGCTCTCCCCCCTCCGGATGTAACTGAGATCACAGCAAAAGCACAAGACATGAGGAAACTGCATCGTTTTAAAACATCTCCAAAGGTTTGACGGGGCCTGGCAGTCACCTGGAGTTGAAGATCATGGGCAGCGTGACGGTGGTGACCCCTTTGCCGGCGGCCATGCCGGCCGTGCCGGAGATGGTGGTGCCTTTGGCTTTCAGCTGCACGGTGAGGGCTTTGGCGATGCAGCCCAGGAACATGTCCAGGATGCACAGCTTGTTCCAGTCGCCCTTCTCCGTGGAGTGGATGATGTCGCTGATGTCGGCCGGCGGCAGGGCCTTCACCCCGATGATGCTGGCGAGCCTCACCGGCGTGACCTCCGGGAGGACGCGCCGGAGCAGCGATGTCACCTGAGATCAGGAGCAGAAAGGTATTCACCCAAACGTCTACGGCAATGCTTGTCAAACTCAAAAAAACAAGAGGATCCATTTCTGAAATGTAAGGACATAAGCTGAGCTATCCAAAAAATGCATCAACAACACAGAAGGACTGGAAGGAAACAACTCCCGGTCTCTTGAACTATATATACGATAACAAAGTGACTCTCTGACTGACTTTGTTTTACCCCCATTACTTCTCTGTGATATATTGTGCATTCATATTGCATTTATGTACACTATAACATGCAAAAATACATTAAAAAACATCAAAAGGCCACGAAATTACTTCCAATCACACAGGATGTAAACAATCCAGGTTTTTAAATCTCAGAAAAAGAAAAAACCTCCAGCAAACACTCATGTTGTGGCCTTGCGTGACTCTACCTGTATTCATACACCTGTCACCCACCTGTCTCTGGACTCGCGGGGAGGCCGTGTGCAGCAGCGAGAACAGGTCCTGCATGAGCGTGAGCTGCTGGGCCAGGTACTGGCGGCCCACGTTGGACCCGCTGAGGGCCAGCACCATGGACAGCAGCTCGAAGCAGTAGGCGTCGGAGGAGGCGTCGTCGTCGCTGGGCTGGGAGTTGGCGTTCTCCTTGCTGGAGATGGCGTGCTCCCACTCCTCCCTCACACGCGTGGCCTCCATGCGGATGGCCTGGACGATGTGAGCGCACACCTGGGAACGGACACGCAGGTTAGTAAAAACAACGGGGTCTGGGGTTGTAAATAACTCCTCCTGTTGGACGGTGGAAGGAAGTACCTGCTTCTGGAGGTTGGTGAGTTTGCTCCGGCTGAAAATGATTCCCACCATGTGCTCTTTGAGGTCTGCGTCCGATGTAGCCTGTTTATTAAAAACACAGGGAAACGGCAGGTTTGACCTCGGGATCAATAAAGTATCTGTGTGTCCATACGTATGTCTGTCTGTCTGTCTGTCTGTCTGTCTGTCTGTCTGTCTGTCTGCCCATACGTCGATCTGTCTGTTTGTCTGTCCATCCATCTCTCTGTCAGTCCATCCGTCTGTCTGTCTGCCTGCCTGCCTTGAAGGTCTCTAAATATCTGAGTGGGTTAAACAGTGAAAGTGTCCCAGTCACCTTGTCTTCTCCCTCGGGTGATGAAAGGAGGTTTTTCTCCTCCTGCTCCGGAGTCGGCTCTGCGTCGCCACAGATGAGTTTGCCGAAGACCTGAACGTGAGAACAAAAAACGTTTAAAGACGTTAAAGAGCCTCAGAGCATCCGATGAGACACGCGAGGACGGGGCAGCGAGACGAACCTGCGAGGTGATGAGGCGGAACACGCGGAGGGTCTCGGCCTCGCAGTTCTTCTGCTGGGCCATGCTAGCCGAGATCTGCCCCAGGATCTTGATGCTCTCGCCCTCCTTCCAGCCGAGGACCTTCACCTGGCGCACCCTCAGGGTGTTCTCCGGGCCCTTCAGCTCCAGCTTGATCACGTGATGGTCGCCTCCGGGGAGCTCGCTCGTCACCCAGCCCATGTGACGCGAGTCCAGGTCGACCTTCGGTGGGGAAACAAGGGTTCACAACGTTCTACATGTAAACCTGTGTTCTAATGCTGGAACGTATAGACATAACATGCTAATGTAATACTTTATTGATTCATGGTTATCTGGAGAAAAGACAAAGGAATCAAGTTATGTTAGTACTGTTTATTTCTTTTAAACTGTACATAATCTACTATTATTGTATTTTGCATCTGCTACTGATGCTTTTGTAATTTGCAATATCCTATTTTTCCTATTTCCCCACTGTGGGACTGAACAAGGACCATCGTTTATATCATATACAGCTTCTGAGAGCCTTTAAACACATTAAATAACACTATAAAGCAGCCGACGTACCTGTTTGATTCTGCACAGGTCCTCGATGGCTTTCCCACACAGGAATGTAACCGATGTGACTTTGTTCTGAGAATTGGACGAGAGGAGAATTAAAACATCATCATGAATTCCACGTTGCAGTCATACAGAAACAACGCCTCCTCACCCCGATGTCTCTGGAGTTGTCCACGTGGACGGTCACGTTGGAGGCGTTGATGCCCTTCACACAGCTGATGGTGATGCTCTTGGTTTTGTTCTTGTCCTCGTCCCCAGACTCCCAGAAGGTCTCGGTGGAGCCGTCCGTCAGGCTGCCGATCATGGCGGGCCGGCTGGACGTCTTGATGTCCACCACGCTGGTCAGGTCCTTCAGACAGGTCACCAGGCAGAGGTCCTGCTATCAAACACACACACACGGTCGGGTGAGTGCACGTTACAGCCAGCAGACGGATGTGATGTCAGAGCATGTTTGTTTTTCTTGCCTGGCTCATGGCTTCGTAGCCCGACTGCACGCTGATGTTGAAGCTCTCCTCGCTGTCGCCGTCGTCCGACTTGGACAAGATGTTGTTGATGTGATGGAAAACGTTGCTCTGGTGGAGGAACTGGTGGTCGGACTGCTTGAACTTGAGACTCCAGCACCTAGAAGGACAACCAAGGCACTCTCTGTCAATATGGATCTCAATAACCACAATATTAAGGTATATTTATTAAAAAGCAGAGCCCTGCTATGGTAGAAAGAAGCTGTGAGAGTTTGATAATCCAGGAGGTTTACCTCAGCGCCATCTGCTGAAGTGAGCTTCCACTAGGAAGTGACATCATGAGGTCTGAGATGGTCTGGAGGAGGCGGTGGAAGGTGTGGGGGAGAGGATGAGCCGCCTCGCCAGCGATAACGATGTCCGACAGCGGGTGTTCACACACGCCAAGGTCTCTCTCCTGCTCCATGTTTTCTTTGTTCCCCTTGTTCTCGTCCTCTTCCTCGTCCTCCGGCTCGAAGGGCGACGGGGTGAGAGATGCTACAAAATGCCAAAGGATGTCGTGCAGGGAGGTGGTCTGGATCACGTTGCATAGCAGCCAGTTGAAGGCCTGACGGGGACACGAGACACGACCACAACCATTAAGTCCTACCATTTAAGAGCTTAAAGCAAGACTGAGCTCTGGGATTCATGCAGCATGTACCTCCATGGCAAACACCCTGCAGGCGGACTTCCTCAGCGCGTGCCTCATGGCCACCTCCAGGCCCTCCAGGTCGTGGTGCTGGATGACGAAAGCCAGGACAGGCCACTGGAAGTTCCTCTCCCCCTTGCTGAGGGAGCCGTGGGCCGAGATCAGCCTGGAGAGCTCCGGAGACGGGTGGCGTAACAGGGAGGATCCCACCTCTGCTTGTGGGAGGGGAAGAGACCGAGCAGGTGGGTGTTACACATAATAACGAGGCATCACTTCTCAAAATGGTCTCGTGCGTTTACCTGCATCGCCGCTGTGGACGCGCCGCCTGGGCACGGCTTTGATCCGGGCCGGAGAAGGCGAGTGCTGCTTGTCGTACTCGGATGCTACGACTGAGTAAGACCTCTGAAACACGGTTCGCTTGGCCGTGTCGCTGTCTGTGATCGGGCTGGTCTCCAGACTACAGAGAGAGGACGTGAAGGGGGAAACGGACACGGTTTAGATCGTAATGCAAAGACAGTAAAGAACCCTCAAGTTAAAATAAACCACCAAAAGGACTGACGGTTAGAAAGGCTCATTCAGACCAGGTTCCTTACAAAAACACTTATATAACCAGAAAATTGAGTAGGATGGCTCTTTTGTACCATTTACAAACGAGGCTGTTCACGATAAAGACGTATAACAATTACAATATTATTAATCTATGTACAGAAGGGTGCAGGAGAGAGAGTACCTATCCAACAAAATGCACTGAACATGGGAAAACAACTTTAACAGCAACCTGGTCTCCTGTGACTTAAACATCATGCCTGTACGTATCTCTGTCACCCATAAACAACGGTGAGGAAATCTGTTATAATAATATATAATCTCCCACATGCCGATCAGTGTTGGCGATTAAAAGCATGGTATTACCTGGGCGGCATTGATTTCATGTTGCTCTCCGGCTCCTCAAACACATTGGGACAAGCATCGGGGGTGACTGAAATGTAAGGTGCAGGAACTGATGTCGAGCGCAAGTACCTCATCTCGTCCTGGAAGAGGTTATCGTCTTGGTAGCCCCCAAAGTTCTCCGTGTGTTGCCTGAGGGGACAAGAGGGGAAGAGAGTTACTGTCCGGTCTGGATCTGAAAGTAAATATGCGATCCGCTGAGCTGGCGGCTACCTCGCTAGTGTCTGGAGGTAGAGGCAGCCCATCTTATTGGGGACCTCGTCCGACACGCCCTCCTTGAGGCTGGGGAGCAGCTGGGAGTGCAGCGGCCGGGGAGGGTGGTGGCACAGCATGCTGGGCTCGGCGGCGCTGCTGAGCGACAGCAGGAACAAAGCGTTGGCCCGAATCACCTGGTGGGCCTCCATGGTGGGCAGCGCCCGGGGGGTCTTCACCTGCAGCGGTCTTCTTCCTGGACTGCTTCACCTGGAAGGACACGCAGATTTTGTCAATACGAGTGTGATGGACAAAGCGGATATTGGACACAAATTGAAGAAGAAGCAGGCTACCTTTTCCCTGGCGGCGGTCTGTTTCTCTCTCAGGTATTTTTCCCGACAGCGGTCGCACACCAGGTACCAGGTGCTGCCTCCGATGCCTCCGTCTCCACAGTTCCCGGCCCAACCGCCGCAGAAGTGTCCAATGCTGTTGTAGCCCTGACCTCCGGCGTAGCGGCCACAACCTGCCACGGAGATACGAATAAAGAAAGGATTTTAAAAAGGCACAGTAATAATGTTGAAAACAGGAAATGGAGAAGGTCTGTATTCTGACCTGGGTGAGCCTGTCTCATGTGGTAGGTGACGGGATACGGGTGAGATTCCCCACACAGCTCACAGATGGTGTCCTTCTCCGGGCCGCCCATGGCGAGCTGCGCCATCTCTCCGAACAGATTCCCCCGTGGACGCACCTCTTGCTTCTCCCTCTTCTTCTTCTCCTTCTTCGCCTTCTTGCCGTCTTTCTCGTGCTCCTTCCTCTTCAGGATGGCACTGGAGCCGGGGCTGGGGAAGATCATGTTCTGGGTGGCCGCCTTGATGGTCGCCATGGAGATATCCTCCCAGAACGCCACCAGGTGTTGCAACGTCAACGGCAGGATGGACTTGGCCCTCATGGCCGGGTGGGACGCCATCTCGTAGGAGGCGCCGTCTCCTTTCCCCTCCTCGCACTTCTCGGGCAGCGGCGGCTCTTTCAGCATGGACAGCACCTTGTTCTTGTTGATGCTTCCCATCTTGGAGATGTCGGGCCCGTGCGGCGCGATGTTAAACATGTTGAGGGCGGAGGAAATCTCCAGGGAGTGGCGGTTCTTCAGCTTGCTCTCCTTCTCCTCGGCGCCCTGACCCCCCAGGGAGCTCCGGATGGGGGCGTGCTCTTTGGTTAAGTCGGGGTTGAACTTGAGGAAGGAGGAGCAGGCCATGGCGTCGTGGACGATCCCCTCGTGCCAGAGGAACGCCGCAAAGACGGCTCGTGCACACTCGGCCACGGAGGGCGACATGGCCTGCTTGGCGGGCTCGGTGGCCCGTGACGTGCTCTCGCCTTTAAACAGCGGTCCGGACTTGTCCTTCTTGGGGCGTGTGTGCCGACTGGAGGCCTTGCGGCTGACTTTGGGCGACGCCCGGCTCTCCTGCTCCTCCTTGACCGGAGCTTTGCCGATGCTGAAGTGCACCTTGCACGATCCGTCCTCTGCGTTCTGGCCCTCGGCATTCTCGTCGTTGCCGTCCTCCGAGAGCAGAGCGCTGGAGGAGCACACCTCCACCACTTCACTGTGGAGGTTCTCCTGGGTCACGTGTGGAGAAGGAACCCGGTTCTCCGTGTTGCTTATCACCTCTTGATTTGGATCTTTGGGAGACAGTTTGGGTTTGGGAGAGGTAGATCGTCCCCGAAGTGGCTCCGTGAGGGGAACCTTCTTCTTTCTAAGCGTGTCCGGGTCCAGCGTGTACGAGTCCGATTTGGACCGCTCTCGGGGAGGGTCCAGCCGGGCTTTGGAGGAGGGGCTGACTTTGGGTGGGAGGTTCTTGTCATGGTTGGGAGGGAGGTTCTTGTCGTGGTTGGGAGGGAGGTTCTTGTCGTGGTTGGGAGGGAGGTTCTTGTCGTGGTTGGGAGGGAGGTTCTTGTCGTGGTTGGGTTGGAGGTTCTTGTCGTGGTTGGCTGAAGAGGAGTGTTGGGAGGAGGAGGTGCTGGAGGGACTGGACCTGCCTGAAGAGCCTTTTTGTTTGGGGGAGGAGGAGCGAGAGCCCGGGTTCGGGGACTCGGCCCGAAGCCCCGGGGTCCTGCTGTCCGCCTTCAGGGCCTGCAGGGTGTTGTGGTTGGGCGAGTGGGAGCGGCTGTGGGAGTCGGACCTCAGCTTAGCCGTGTCCGACCGCAGGATGAGGGCTTCGCTGGCCGAGAGTCCGCCCTCCCCCGTCTTACTCCGGCTCTGTTCGGAGGAGCGGCTCCCCCGACCCTCCTGCTTGGGCGAGCGGTTCTCCTGGCGGTGTTTGGAGGCCGGGGACATGGGTCGGGCCCCAGGCATCAGGTTCCCTCGCTCACCTGAACAAGTCAAACAGGGTTACACCACAAGACAGGACTCAAACCGGCAGAGTATAAAAGATAGAATCTAAGCAGAAAAATGTGTCGTGGAAAAAAATGTAATGCTAAAAATGTAAAAGGTCGAATGCAATGAAGAGCAGAATGATGGACAATGCAAGACTAGAGGGTGAAAGATGTGAAGCATGTGTGATTTATGTTCTATGCTGTCTATTAGCAGACGATATGGATGAAGATCACTAGTGGACCATGGGAGAGCTGATGAAGGATGGATTCCAGCCCAGTCCTGGTCCCGGTTCCCCTCCGAAACCGAGCCTTTAACTTTTAATAGCCGATAAAGGTCCACCTACTTTTAAACTGAAATGTAAATGTGTTTATGATGCACCTAAAGTCTTTCCTCTTGGTTCTAATATTGTGTTTGGCCACGTCCTAATTTAGCTCTCCAAGTTGGCACACAAGCTAACCCTGTTTGTCCTTCCCACCCTCCGTTGAGTCTGAGGGAGGCATGCATGCTGTGGTTACCCACCCTTTTGCCTCAGAGTGAGAGATGAGAGAGCAGCACCATGCCCAGCCACGGACACATTGCTTTTGTGCACACGCTCGCGAGAAGCAAGGCGGCGTGACGAACCATCTACAGGCGGAAAACAGTGGAGCAGGTAAACAAACAAGGCATGGAGCGCAAGAGGGGGGGCACCACAGAGAGAGAGAGAGAGAGAGAGCACAAAGAGGCAATGCGGTCAAGTCAAGGAGAAGCAGAGAGGCAACCAGTTAAAGAGAAACATGAGAAAGAGAAACACTGAGAGAAGCCTGAAGGTGTCGTGGATATTAAAGTCATGTAAACAATTTAGTCATCCGTGCTCTTGCTTTAATATCATATTTACTAATATATATCTATTTCCCTATGTGTAGAGGGAATAAAACACCTTTGGTGTGTCACATTTAGCTTCACAACCACGAAACTGAATTTATGAACACCCTCAGTGTCGAAGTTTTTACGGCCTATAAACTACCTCAAAGACGAGACAACGTTGTTTGTAACGGACGTAAATAAATCCAGTTTAAATCCATTAAAGTGATCCATGGTGAGAAGGAGACTCGCAGCATGAAGGTGATGGGTTAGCTGCCCGCTAAAGAGAGCACATCTTATTTTATGCCCAAGACACCTCTCAGGCTCCGTGAGAAACAGACAACCAGGTGAAAAAAGAAGAAAAGATCACCACATGGAGAGAGAAAGACACACAGAAGAGAAAAGACAGGGAGAACGAGAAGCTACACAGGCTGAAGAACACATCATCTTCATATGAAATTGTAGGATTTTGTATTTGAGCTATCCAGTGAGAGCACAAGCTTTTAGTATGTGTTAAATGTGATATTATCTAACGACTGGGCTGAAGTTTTTATGGTTATTTATGACGTTTTTAACTATTTGGATAACTGTGTTGGACATTTGCAGAGAAGCCCTGGGCTGGTTGAGACGGAAAATGAAAATAAGAAAGAAAAAGTTGTTAATCAAGGATGAAAAATGCAGATCTGGAATTAAAGCAGCGAGAACGACAATGAGAAAAGCCAACTTAGCAGAGAGCAAGCAGAAAAATAACAAAAATAATATCCCTGTGAACAAGCGACAGTCAAGTATTTAAGTTTGAAACCATGTTTTCAAAAACAAAGTGAAAATAATTATATTTTTTAAGGCGGCGCCACCTGATTTGTTTTTACCAAAACAGGATTTAAACATTAAATAACGGACATGTCGGCTTGTTGGGATATTTCTGCACGCTGTAACATAACAGCGTTGTTATGCGTCACATCGCCGCGGCCCTCGCCCAGAAAACAAATCAATTATAATGAATACAGAACAAAAAAATCATGAGAAAAAAAGAAAGCTGTGAGGAAAAAAACACCTGTGCAAGCAAGCGCTGTCAGAAAGCAGGACAGACTTACTCAGAAGCTGTGGTTGTGGCTGAGACAGTTGGGAGGGGGATTGTCCAAACACAAATGGGCTGTGGACAAGGGAGGAGGAAGAGGAGGAGGGAGGTTGGGCGGCTTGCTCAAATACGGAGGAGGAGGAGGGAGCTGCTGGGAGGAAGGGCCCAGACTGAATCGAATTCAGTATGGCACTCAACCGGTCACCTGTAGACATGGAGACAGAGGATGGGAGGGGGGGAGACTACAGCTTAGACTACGGTTTGAGCTTTCCAGAAGGGGGAGTGGAGAATCATTCAGTTTATTTTCCATCAGTCATTCAGTCATCTCCAACGACGCAACACACGTGCAAAAAATGGGGGAGGAGCTGCCGGGCTCCCAGAAGTAAAAGTCCGATTCATCTTTCAGTCAAGTCCAGAATGGGCCGGGTCAAGAATCACACGGTCCCCCTACTGTCGGACTGAACAGGAAAGGTGCGAGGCCCGGTTGGAAAAATATATATATATAAAAAAGGAGAGAAGTGAACTACAACTCCCAAGAAAAAAAAAGCAGCAAGTACCAATGTGCTGCAGCTGAGAAGCTAATGAGCTAACTAGCTAGCCATTTATAAAGAAGGACGGTTTAGCAACCGGCGTTGTCAAGGTGATACGCTGGTGTTGTCATGGTAACACGGCAAATTAAACAAATCAAGGGTGTGTTGCTGACTTTAAAATAAACGTATACTATTGTTTGACTATCCTCTGTCATGGCGCATTGATGACATCATTACCAGAAAACTTAAATAAAAAATACTTCCAGCACCAGCGGCTCCTCCCTTTTTTGCAACTGTATTATGGGGGAAAGGATATATATGGAAGGGGTTTCTTCTCATGTTTTCATTTCAAGAGTCACTCTTCAAAAAATCTGTGCATCCTCAAATGTTCCAGAAACATGTGCTGGGAGAAACTGGATCTTTACCATCGTACTGTATATTGAGCTGACGCTGCATCAGAAATCAATCAAAGACTCTCGCCAGTTTTAATCTGTTGCCATGTCAACAGTTGTCGGAGCCAGAAATGGGAGGCGAGATGAGGAACTCGACCCCCGTGGCTGAACCACGGCAGAGTCCTGAGAGTCTAACCTGCTCAGAGAGCTTCGCCAGAGTTGTCAGGCCGACGGGGCTGAAGGCGCGCCATCTTTTATATATATCTATATATCTATAATGCTGCGTCATAGCAGGATGATCCATCACACGGGTGATTCTGTCCTTCCACCAGATGGTCCAGCGGCAGCTATCAACCTTGACCGGGAGCTGCAGAGCCCTGCAGCCTCCTCGGGGGGGTTTGCACAGCAAATGTGTGGCGTTTCAACATGAAATGTCACAGCATTATATTTCTGACTAATTCTGTTTTACGTGCAGGGACCTGCTGTCGCTGAAGAGTGATGGTTCCACTTTTTACACTTTGCCAATCTGCATTCTGGGGCCGATCGGACAGCCGGCGTGGAAAAAAGCCGAGCATCATCACCAACCACCTCGGGAGAAGGTGATGCTTTAAAGATGCATCCATCTCTCCACATAAGGTCGCCGCAGGGACGCTGAAAGGAGTCACCTTTGGCCTTCACAGAAGGCTAATCGGCCGGTTAGTGTTCAGCAGACAGATTTGGGTTCTTTCCTGCCCCCTCTGGACTGGAGAAACGGCCTGTGCAGCTTTGCATCAAGCACAGTGAAAGACTAATCAGATGCAATCAGACTCATGGTCTGCCCAAACAAAGACACATGTGGTCCAGTGTAAAAGAAATAAAAAATTAAATTGGAGCTTTTTATTCTACAGGAAAACACTGTAGAATAAATAATCTGAATAAACACGGTTCAGGTCGGCCTCCTCTATCGAGCAGTGAGGAAGAGGAACGGCGTTTGAAAGACAATTGACGCAGCATCAGCATGATATTCAGGCAGAAAGATACACAGACACATTCGGAGCAAGCCAATCTCTGATGGTGAGGCAGAACCAATGAGATGTTTGCAGCATTTCACCGTATCCTCGAGGAAAATGAGGATTCATGTAAGTGATCGAATGGGCAGAGGCAACACAAATGTAAAAAACAAATAAGAAAAAGAGGATGAAATCACAGACACGGTGTCCATGGGCCGGTTATCTTGGTGTTGGGTTAGCCGGCGGTGCCCAACTACACAGATCCCAGAGCAGTGGGAACAGAAGCAACAAGACACGGCGAAATGCCCGACACTGCAGAGATGTTAGGCATGAAACGACGACAGGAGACAGTAAAAAAAAGAAAGCATGCAGAAATAAAAAGAGATGACAGTTTGAAGAGTGACTCATAGAGATAGAACTGGAATAGAACGGAAATCCCCCATTCAAATCAACATAGCATTACCATCACAAAGTCTTTTGAAGCCCGTTCTACTCGTTCTATTTCTACGGCCCGACCCACACTGGCTCACATACACCTGGTGGATGTGCTGCGGTAGATTACGTCTCTTTAGAATAAAACAGGGTGGGGATCAGACTTGTTATCGGGATATAACCCGCACGCTTAAACACCAACTAAATTAAAACGGGGTAAACACGTCAAACCGCTCATGAGAAAAGTCCCAAAGTCAGAGAGAGAGTCTCAACATAAAGCAGGAAACAGCAAAGACGAGTGAGGTCAGAGGTGAAGGATGTACATCAGTGACGACAAAACCGTCAGTTATAAAATCTCTGCCTACAGCCTGAAGGATTCAAAAGACTGAATGAAAACAGCATAAAGCAAAGTGGATGTTGAAAGCAAAGTGATGTGCAGATTTAAGGAATATGTTACAGGAAGTGTGCGTCTACTCGACGCCAGGTCGACCTCACCTTTGTTGTTGGAGATGCCGTAGTCGAAGCCCTGCGCCCCGTTGGAGGTGGTGGCTCTGTTGAAGGCCTGGACGGAGAAAGGGCTGGGCGGGGGGGTCTGGGACCCGTGCTCCAGCAGCGCTTGTTCTAGGAGACAGAACGTTAGGGTTATCTCACGACTCTCTTATCCCCTTCCTCACCCTCTAGCCTATTGAGTGTGGCTCACCGTCCTCGTGGCGAAGGTACTGGTTCCCGCCGCGGTCTCTGGCCAGCGACCAGGCCTCGCCTTCATCGCTCTCACAGAACTCAACCACACTGTTCTTATCCAGCTGAACCCAGGAGCCCTCCGAGTTGACCACCTGATACACAAACGACACTCTTTATCCACACTCACACACACACACACACACACACCAAACAGTTTCCATAGCGACCCCGGTGCATCCGTGTTATTACTTCACACGACACACACAGGAAGATCATCGACATGCAAAAAGAAATTCATCTGATTTCACATCAACATCAAACAGCAGCGGATCACGTGAATTAGATTTTTGTGATCAGCAGACACTGCGGGACACAACTGTATGTATATACGATAAACACTTACTAAGAAACGGGGTAGCTTATTGAAAGGTAAATGCATGAGGGTGTTTTTGTCTCAATTCCCTGAAATATTATTATTTTGAGGGGGGAAAAACACAGACAGAGGTGATTAGTATGTGCCGGGCTGCACCATCTCAGATGTCAGACAGACAGGGCATTCCAGTGCAGGCTCAGAGAGGGAACCAGTGAACAGCATGACACACCACAGCAGCCAATGACAGGTCGTATCCAAAATCACCACGCCAGAGGCAAGTTGAGAAGAGTACCGAAGTTATTGACAGGATTGTTAAAAGTGCAAGAAAAAAAAGACATGGTGAAGGCACTGAGAGGCTTCCAGCGTTCTGTGATTTCCACTGAGACAAACTGAAATGAGTTAAAATCAGAGAGGGAAAGCACGCGGAAATGTTGCAGCAGCCGGAAGTTGGTAAAAGACCTCAAGTGGAAAGATTGCATAAACACACACCCAGAAGCACCCGATGTATTTCCCCTCAGAAAGCCATTCTTTACATTCAAAATCAGATCAGGAAAAAAAAGAGAGGGAACTCTTCATTTCTGAGAATTAAGGCCAGAAAAAATCTACTGACATTAGCTATATTACATTAATCTAAACAGACTGATTTATTCAACTCTAGCCACAAAAAAAAAAAACACATTGCATTATTTGGGGTGAGTGCGTACCTCGCCTATGGCCTTGACCTTGTTGCCAAGAACTAACATTCCAATGGGGATACCCCTAAGGTTTGGGCAGCTTCTGATGTTGTGACCAGAGGGGCCGGTCTTCACTACCTTATAAAGCCCCGGGCCGCCGCCCTGCCCTGCCCTGCTCTGCACCCGAATGGGGGCTTCGTGGGAAGGGCAGCTGCTCACCTCCTTTACGTTCTCCTCCGATTGGCCCCTGACCTCCTGCAAGAGGTAAGAGCATGGATTAGGGCCAATGTTCAGTAGCAACATGTAAAACAGAAAGGTTCAGACGACCAAGTCCAGATATATATTTATATATATATAAATATATATATAAATATATACACAACGGTGAAGCGCAACAGGCAGAAAGAGCACGCATGCTCGTTTTAAATAAGATTACACGATGAATTTGGGATTCCTGGTATCGTGCCGTTATAAATCCGTCACCTGGACATGTGCTGTGTGATCTTCTACGCCTTTAAGCAAAGCTTTGCGAGATGAGAAGATTGCCAGGAAGCCACAGCTGGCAGCCCCGTTAGCTCATCTCAGCACAAAGACGGGAAGCTGCCACACATCGTTTATCAGAACACCAAGCCAGACGTTCTCCCTGATTCCAGTCTTTACGCTAAGCTTAGCGGAGCAGCTGCTTAATATTTACAGACATGATTACTGTCATCAATCTTATCTTACACAAAACTGTTCTTTTAAAACGCCTTTGAGAGGCCGCGATGACTTAAAACCTGCACGGACTTTGATCCTCAACGTTAGCAAAACTACGTTTGTTCCCATAGACATGAAAACGTACCGACACATACATTGTTTTTTAAGTTTCCAAGTATTCCAGGTAGAAACAACACAAGAACTCAACACGCCACTTAGTGATGCAGTCAAACGACCAACAGACAAGACGTCGAGCGCTCTTGTTTGCATACAGGCTTAAAGGGGGAGGCATGCTGTGATGGACAAGGGTACAGGACTAGAGGTGACAAGCCTTTCCAACAACATGCAACAGACTGCACATTAGTATCTTCCACCGCATGCAACATACACACTTGGAGAGCACAGTGCCTCGCAAAACCTCCATTTAGCATTCCCCCCCGATTTTGTTGCATTACATCATGGAATTTTAACAGATTTTTAATTTCATTTTATGTAATGGAGCTGCACAATATAGTCAAAACTGGGGAAGTGAAAAAAAAAATGCTTAATAGAAATTCTAAAAAATAAAATAAAACCCTCAATAAGATCTGTTGCTACTAATTAGCTTCAGAAGTCACATAATTACTCAAATAAAGTCACACGATCTGTCTCATGAGCCAGCGGAGCACAATTAAATCATCATTACAAAATGGAAAGAATATGGAGATATTAATCAGAGGCAAACACAGAACCAAACTATCCCATGTGCTTTTTGGTGACATGTTTTCTTTTTATTTCATTATCTAAAGCAATAGCTTCTTTTTTTGTTCCATCATTCGTTCCATTTTTTAATATAATGGATTTAACGATGCTCAGTTAGATCATTTGACACTCGTGTATTTACCAAACTAATTATGTGACTCCTGAAGTCTGGTAGGTTCTGACGACCTAATAGATCTTATTTAGGGGTTTAATTAATAAATATGAACGAACGGGAAGACGATAAGGGCTTATATGAATTTTTGTGTTTTTTTTTTTTATTTCTCAGAATTCTGACTTTTTCCTCACATCTCAAATTAATCTGAGAAAAAGTCTAAAAAAAAGATTAAAAACATGTTTTAAAAAATCACGTGGCCCTAATGCTCTTCTTTATAAAGGAGGGTTTTTTTCCCATTTTACTTCACCAAGTTTGAAGTAAAATGTAGTGCAGGTCCGTATTATATAATTCAAATGTTTGAAAAAACTATAAATTCCAGCTTTTATCACAGCAAAATAGGAAAACCATCAAGAGGGGTTTTGCAATTACTCAACAAAATCCCCAACTGTGATAACCGCACCGAGTCTATGGGAAAGGAGCCGCTGACATTCTGCATCGCCCCCGGGTCATCAAAAACGAAACAGAAAAACAGACAACCATGCACATGTGGTGCGATCTCTTGTGCCCGATTGCGACACTGTGGGAAGACTACAACGTCACAAGGGGGTTCAAGAGGACATGTGGATCACAGAGAGATGATAAAGCTACGGGGCACGCATCCCTCCTTCATACAACTCACCTGTGGCGGGAATATAGTTAAGGGAGTCCACGACAAAAAGCCGATATCGCTGACTCCTTGGCTAGCGTTAAAGACATTCTGGGCAACAGATCGTGAGACAGTCAAAAAAAAAAAAAAAAACAGTAGACGACTCAAGAGAGAGAGAGGAGAGAGTAAACAGGATGAGGGAAGGTGCTCGCGTATTTTTTTGGAAGAAAAAAATAAATATTTTTCTTGGCTCCTCTGGAGGTCAGAGGTCATTTGAGGAGGTGAAGAAGAGAGGACAGAACCTGATAGGCCAGTTAATAGTGGAGCACTGACAAAAAGGGGCCAAGAGGAACTGTAAATACAGTTTCAACACTTTAAAAAATTAAATAAAAATACAACTTCCCAGAATTGAAAGGTCACTTCCAAACAAAATGCATATATATATATATATAAAAAAGAAGAAGAAAACTTCCAAAAAAATCCCCCGCTTGGATGATGTAGTGTGTCATGCTGTTCAGACAGAGACCTTGCATGGAAGCCTCCCAACAACCTGCAGCATCCCAACGGTGCAACGGTGGGATTGGAGAGCAGCGGAGGTACGATTTCCCACGGGAAACCTTCGTGGACCAGCGTCCGCTTCATGACAGAAAACCACCTTTCACATACTTTCCCCTGTTACTGCAATATCCACGCCTTCAATTAGTCCCATCCTCCCTTTTTTAAATATTTGGTTGCATATAATGGCGGTTTTTGTGGCATGGAGCACAACATGGAGGGGAAACCCGTATCATCACATGCGGTGTGCAAGTGTTTATGACTTGTGAGGCAATGGAGGGGAAAAGGTGCAAACTGATTCCAACACAGGATGGAAACTTTCCTGCTTTCCCACTGCAGCGCGCTAAACACAAACTCCCTACGCATGTGAGCGTTTACAAGTGCCGTCTCCTGCTGATCCTCTCAACTTTTTTATTGAGTTTAAAGCATGCTTCCAGCTAGCTTGCTGTTCCTTTTTGCAGTGTGTTAGTGAACGTTTCATACTCATGTTTCATGCAAGAGAACAGCCCAACAGTTACACTCCGATGAAGTCGTGCCTTTTGGGAAGTGGTGTGTGTGTGTGCAAAATATCCCTTGAAAACCCGTTGTTATTGAATAACAAATGAACAGCAGCTTCTGTCATGAAAAGAAAGAAAGCGGGGCAAGCTGCTCGGCAGGCCTTGTTCTACTTACGTCGGCTGGGACCAGTAGGCTCCGGCCCAGGTGCTGGTTAAAAGAGAGGCACCAGGCTTCAGTGTACCCATTCATGCTGGGAACATACTTCTTTACTGTCTCATCATTGAGCCTGAGCCACACACCATCATCATTGTGGATCTACGGGGACGAGGAGGGGGGGGGGGACAGGCAACAGGGCAGAGAAGAGCCAGCCCGTTACTATGGAAACAGGATGGGCGGCGCCCTCACACATACACACACACACACCTCTGAGGTTGCAGGAAAGTCTACGTCTAAATTAAGGTTACGGCTGAGGGCATGTTAGACTAAGAATGGGACGATGGGAAAACTTCATATCACGATGATCTCACATCTAAAAATGTGTTTAAAACATCCTGGAATCACTTTATGCTTAGGTAAGAAAAATATTATTACATCCCAAATAAGACGCATCGTTTTCTAGCGAAAAACAATCAAATAATCATAAATAAGATCATAAATCATGGTCCTCCTGCATAAATAAAGAAAACATTTATGTTTCCTGTATTTTATCTTCTCTAACTTGATACGATTATACTGATAACGGACATTAACCACCATCTATTCTGCATGTTTTTTTTTTTATCTCGATATGCGATAAAATCAAATATCGTCCCGTCCCAACGTAGGACATACATTTAAAGAAAAATTCACTAGTGCTGCTTCCAAAGGATGAGATA